>JAJHUR010087674.1:0-37612 GCA_027495735.1 Lutjanus campechanus | reverse complement strand
TGAGTATGTTATTCCTCAGGGATGTCAGACAGATGCTTCTGAAACTAGTGGAGTTGAGATCCAGTGACTGGGGCAGAGTCCGTGCTGCTGCATCTGCCAGTAATGCCACACCAGACAACGACCCCAACTACTTCATGGTGAGTGTCGACTGTACCACACTCCCCATTTTTCTTTTCTTAAATTCTCCAGTTTTTCTCTGCATTTCTGTTTGTCATGGATTTGTTTTTTCCCTCTCAGAACGAACCTACGTTCTACACAGAAGATGGCACTCCATTTACAGCAGCAGACCCAGGTGAGGCTACGTAAACATGTTCAGATCAGGAGAGGGCAACATGGGGTTTGCTGTGTGCTGTCTACCAGGCTCTTAGCTCTGTTCAGTCTATGACCTACATAAGTTCATGAGATCATCTGCAAGTATATTGGCTGTTTCTGAATAGTTATTCTAGTTATCCCAGGGGCCTCCAAACAAACAAACAAACAAAAAAAGAAAGTTCCTTGCAGTAGCTTCATACAGGGTGTTATGCTGGCTGTCCACCTCAATTTTTTATGTTAATGATTTATGTAATGTTTAGTATACTTAAGTAGATAGCAATCATTTACAATCAAATGGTTTAAAATTGGCAGATTTATTTATATACATGATACATGATTATATACGTAATTTGGCATCTTGGCTTGACTTATCCTGGTTACCAGCCAAGTCATTGAATATGTCCTTTTAAAATGGAAAATATTTTCAACTGTGTCACAGCCTCTTCTGTGCTGAAGAGTTGGTTTCTCTGTTCTTACAGAATATGCTGAGAAATACCAAGAGATCCTGGACAGGCAGGACTATTTCCATGACATTTATGGAGAAAATGGAAATGAAGTGTAAGTACATATCATCGAGATAATTGTCATACATGCCTTTCTTTTAGATCACAGCCTCAGATTTTACTGGGGGACTTGTTGATGCTCGTTGCTATGGATGCAAACCATCACATCTTAAGCCTGTTAATCAGACAATCAAAATAGTTTCTTTACATTGGTGGTGTAGTGGAAACACTGAGCAGGCAGTGACAATGTGTGTCACATAACATTGGTTCATATTAGCCAATTCAGTATCTCCATGTGCTTCGTTCATTCACTGGTGCCTCAGGTGGCACATCGACCCTGAGTATAATTCCACACTGAACAAACAAGTTACTGATGTGGTTATTTGCTATTTACATGTTTATTTCAAAGGATTTTATTGGGTTTGTTGGCAAATAAGAGCATCCACAGGAATGAATGGAATTGTGGTTATTGAGAGACAGAGACTATGCACATGATGTCACTGTATGAGGAAGTCACTGCCTTTAGACCCACTGAGAAGCATCACAACGACTAAGTGGTAGCGTAGACCTTGAATACAGTCAAAACACATCTGAAATGAGAAAGAGCTGTTGTGTAGTTGACTAAAGAAGAGGGAATTTATGGATCGCTGTAGTTCACAGAAACAAGTGAAATTTAGGCACAGAAATGTGGATTTGCAATTGCGATTTTGTCTCAGGTATGTCTTTTGTGGAAACTCATTTATGCCTGACCAGGTGTCAATTATCAGGAATTAATGGACGATGTGGACGCCAGAACTGTCCGATGCACAGTCCATTAACTCCTGTGAAAACCTTGAAGGGCATTATCCTGCTTATATTATGGTCCCTGGTCAAAGAAAATTAAAAAAAATATGACCATTAAGTTATATTTTGGTACGTTTTGCCATAACTCCAACACCTGAGGGTTTGACTAATGTCTGGAATAATCATTACAATCCCTTGAGTTTCTTAAGCAATAAGCTTTGTTCTCCTACTACTCCAGTAAATGGGATGAAACTTGCACCCCATTTACACCTGATATTAAAATGCAATCTGTATCCAGAAAAGTTATTCAGAGAAAATGCATGTTAATGCAGAGTGTAAACTTTATAATTTGACAGTTTGTTTAACAACAAGACTAGCTAGCTATCCAGCCATGTCATTTTCCCCAAATCAATATAAAAAAATCTCACAAACACATGATAGGCCATGTGTACGGTCGGCCGCAGCCAACGCAAAAATGCAGTGTGAAGACAGATCTGGCTATGGAAGACTAGCAGGTTGAATAACATACAGGCTGTGATATTATCATTTATGTGTTGCAAAGTGTCAGCAAGTTCAGGGGGGCAGCTTCTTTCAGTTTCTGCGTCAATCTCATTCCTGTGGTGATCAGAGGATGAGGCAAGTAATTCTCCCAGTGTTGCAATATAATTTAGGCAAAACAGAGGCTTTGACTGCATCCCTGTTACTATGGTTACTCATTATAACAGTTATTTAATCAATCAATTAATAAATCAATTAAATATTTACAGTCTTTCATTTACAGTATATTCCATATAACTGAGCCTTCTGTTCTACAAAGGCGCAACACACCCATGTGCGTCCTCTCTCAGGACATAACTGCAACCATCAGCACTGCTGCAGACAAACGTGTCTCTCCAACAATGTAATGGAATAAAAATGTCTGTAACCTGTCCACATACAACCAGAATATCAAGTACATATAAATATCTGGAAATCCATTTCTTGGCCATATATTCATGAATGCTGGGGTTTTTGTTGTTGGTGAGCTGTCGAGTCCTGCTGCGTTTAAATTTAAGTAGACAGTTTTACTCCTGGTTTCACAGTTTCTGCTCCTGTGTTGCAGGATGTTTTGTCACTCAGTCTGACACAGGCAGTGTATTCCAGTGGGAACGTGACTTCAGTGCTTACTCTCTATATATATTCAAAGTAATGAGATGAATGAAGATGAGATTTTCAGACTGATGTTACAGTAATTATGTGGGGTACCACCTGAGGTCATGTGACTGTGACATGTGACCACCACTGACCTGTGGGCCCCTGAGCTTGGCGAATGCGTTTGACTGGCCCACAATGCAACAGGGTCAACCATGGCCCCAGATTCGGTGTAGTCAGCAGTTGGGTGTGAAAGAGGGCTTAGCTCGCTCCTGTCATCTCTTCTGTCCGAATTGTGTGTCTGCATGTGTGTCTCTGTGTGTGTGTGATGTGTAAATGACAATTACATGCACATATTGTAGGAAATGTAAATATTATTTAAACAAAGAACAAATTTGTCTTAAAGATATTAAAAGTAAAGCATGTCACCCTAAATCTCTTGTTTTCTTGTGTTCACAGATATGACGACTCAGAGGATGAGATGGAGCCTGAAATAGAAGAAGCTTTTGAGAATTTTTGTCTAGAATCAGAGAGGAAACGACAGCAATGACGCGAGAGTGAGAATCTGCGAGGCTCAACAGGCACATATTCTACTTTTCCAACTTGCTGGAATATTGAAAAGCAAAGGAAGCTAGCACCAGATAGGTTCAAACATTTATTTTACTGCAAACAAGCATTTTAACAAAAAGAGCTGTTCATAGTTGCACTTCTGACACTTTTTTTCCAGTCAGTGTTGATTAGAAAATGGGGACAATCAACGGGATAATTGTTTGAAATATTAAGGTATTGAGATGTTCTTGAGGGTTTTTTGTTTTTTTTTGTTTTTTTGAAATTTTTTTTTTTTTTTTTTAATTCTTTCAGAACCTTCTTTCCTTTACGCCTAAACTAAATGCCAAGAGGGAAATAGTGTGCTGTGGATTTTTTAGAGTTCTTTTCTGAAGGAGTTTCATCTGATGTGTGCATAATTTGTTAAATACTAATTAATACCCCATGCATAAACTGCAGGCCAAAAAAGAGATGCATAGTCTTAATGTAAAATGCACTGTAGATGGGTGTTGTTTTACTACATGCCTATATACAATGCATATACAATCACTGTTGTGAACCTGTGTCTCTTGTCAGGTTGCCAATATTAAATGCTATATTCGAGGCTGTTCACCTGTTAATCTGGCTGCTTTGAACCTGAGTGGTCAGAAACCCTGTGAAAGGCAATACTGTACATTCAGTCTCAAACTGGAAAGTGAATATAGACAGAAAACTCTTTTTTTAACCTATTTCTGTGGTTAAAGTCAACATTTTAAGACATTTTATGTTTCAAGTAACAGAATTTCTGAGAATGCAGTGCATCTAAATTCAGTTTTCTTTCCTGAATGTAGCTTTAAATATCTACACATTTTGCAGTTAGCAGCGGTCAGTGTGACACAACTCAACTGCAAAAAGGATTCGTTCTTATCTAAGACTGAAAGACTGTTTACCAGCAATCCATGGATCCCATAAAAAGAATGTTGTTTTATAGTTTGTAAATATTATTTATGGTATTGTTTGCCTGCAATAAATTCTTTATAATGTGAAGTTTCATTTGCTTGATTTGTGCTTAAGCCTTTTTGAAGTTAAAGAGATACACAGTGAGGTACATTCTGCATTTCGTATGGCTACACTAATGTTTGGCTCCAGGGATTTGATTGTGCCAATTTATAGCACTTTATTAGATACACAGAAACAACTGGGTCTGAATTACAGTAATTCCAATTTTTGTTAAGCATATGATTTCCTTTTTGACACTCATGATGTCAATGAAAAATAACGCATAGAGTTAAATCAAAACCCAATTTACGGTTAACTGTTGAGTCCAAGTCAAAAACTAAAGAATCAAAATAAGGTAATGCTATGCTATAAGAACATTGGAGTGAAATAATCTGACTAGCTGACTACATTAGCTTTTATTTTGAAAGTATCGACTCCTACTCCTCTCTGCTGTGTAATGAATACAGCACTCTTGAATTTCCGAACTAGAAACATGTCAGTCTGAACAAACTCTGCCATCATCTGGTGACTTTGTGTCTGTGCAATACTTGACAGAAAAAACAGTGCACAGTTTTTATTCATAGTGTTGCCTTTACATCAGGCCAATTTAAACAACAGCTCATCTCATTTATGATCAAATTTCAGCTGGTTATTTGAGTCATCCTTGCCTCTTTCCTAAGAATAGCAGGAATAAGCAGTGTCAGTGTCTGTCAGTCAAATGAAAGACAGTTCATAGGAAGATTTGTGCAGATATTCTCTGATCTGCTAATTTACAATTAATTATGAAACAGAGGGCTGATTTAATTCACAGGTTTCAGATGGGCCTGTTAGCCATTGTTTTGTGTATTATGCAACGCTAAAATAATCTGGTTAATCAGTAACAATAACTAGAATATTTATAGTTATATGAGCCCAGACATTCAGGGGATGTAGATACTCAAAGAAAAAAACAGTTATACAGACCTCCTTTATGAGACTGAGAGGTTATGATTTCAGTTTTATAATTTTGTTGTATTAAATTGTTCTTAACTAATTGTAAAGAGCATACATAGTATATATAAATGTCTTAAGTACATACAGTACTGTAATCTTTTTGATTACTGAATACATTTTTTTTTTTATTACTCCTGTTTTCCCCAGTTTGCAGCCTTTTGACTGCATATGCATAGACAGTATGTCGAGGGTGAAAACTGGCTGTGTTGAAATGGAATCTTAATTAACTGGCAACTGGTAATATTATTCCTACAAATCAACATCAGTGAGCAAAGATTATGTCACAGTAAAATCTGACAGTGCATGTTATATTTAAACCTTTGCCACCACCTGGTGACCAAGTTGAGTAATTTTAGGCCCCTGTGGTCAAAAATTGTAGTGTTTTCTCCACCATAACAACAAAATATAATGTATAAAAATCTCCTGCTTCCTTTTAACCGACTAACATACTACTCTCCTCAACTTTGACTGTGAACATGTAAACACAGGCTTGTTTCATCTGATTTCAACGATAATATGACCCCATAAAAAATACCTGATGGTTTTATTTGTTTATGTAGATCATATAGATGCATCGTTATTAAACTGAGACTGTTTTATAACCAGTTTAAAACCCCTTGTAGCAGGTTTAAGTAATAGTCTGTATATAGGACTTTGAATGGACAATTAGTCCATTGCAAACTCTATTATAGCTAAGACAATCACATCATCATGGATCTGCTGCTGCAAGAAAACAGAATGTCTGATAGAACAAACATTAAAGATCTCAACCTCTTAGGCTCAAGCCCGTCTTTCTAACCACCACATCCTCATAGTCATCACATCATTTATAATTATTCAAATTGTGCAAGTGGATGCCAGCTTACACACATTACTTTGTTCACGCAGGCACCTTTTCCATATAAATAAAAGAAAAGATATCTTTTATTTTTGCCATGTCAGAAATGTGTCATGTGTGCTCAGAGAGGCCTTGAACATTCTTAGCGGTCGCCTGAGCTCAGAGGAAAATGACAAACAGTCATACAATAACATTCCCTCGACCTCAATGACACACCACAGCTATGTTTCTTGCTACAACGAAATCACTCTTTTGTGCTTTGTAGCTCTCAATTGTAAGACTCACATCTAAGATTATTGCATTCTCTCTCTTGACACGGTCAATATTTCTTTCATGTCTGTCAGGGGTACAGTATACTGAGGCATCCCGGGGACCCAGCCATGTAAGATACTTACCATATGGCCACAACAGTCCTTTGTTGTGTGTCGCTCCCTTCTCACACACCGGGTATCAAAAATAATAATCAGTCCTGGGTTACCGCTTTAAGCTAGATTTAATACTTAAATGCAGTTGATATGTTTTTAGCATGTTTCTCTGTAGTTTAGAGTACAATGTCTTACAGTGAGTTCAAGTAAATTGTTGGCATCTGCAAATTGTTACTACTGTGAATTAAAGACCATTTTTTCCTTCACAAAATTGAAGCACTCTCCCACAAGTCTGTCTCCAATTTATTGCCAACAAGCAGTTGTGGCACTTATCAAAACCAAGGAATGATCATTGCATATTGTTCTGCAGTAAATGTTTTATACTGTTCCTGTGTTTCGTGATTCGGGAAAACAGAAATGATATTCAGTGGTTCCTCTGTATTTTAAGACAGCTGTGGAGGGCAGTAATTCCAGTTCTGTCTCGTATCTGTTCGCGTTGAGTCTAAGTTCTATTTAAAGTTGAGGTTCTAATGTTTAAAATCCTTAAAATTATTATATAGTCATTATTCCAAAGCATCTGGACTACACTTAAAGGGACAGTTCACCCCAGAATTAAAGATACATATTTTTCCTCTTGCCTGTAGTGCTATTCATCCAGCTAGATTATTTTGGTGTGAGTTGGTGAGTTTTGGAGAAATCAGCTGCAGAGATGTTTTCCAAATATGACAGCACTAAATGGCATGCTCAAAGTACCCAAAAAATACATTAGAAAAATCCAACAGTAAAGTCTTTTTACAGAAATCACGACGTGGTTACTCAAGATAATCCACGACCTTCTCTGGCTTCTTTCAAATGTAATGGAACTAGATGCCACTTGGCGAATGGTGCTAAAATCACCAAAAACAAAACAAAACCTTTTTTTGTTGTTGAAAAACTCAACAGTAATGTCTCTTTCCAGAAATAATGACCCAGTCACTCAAGATAATCTACAGTTTAGTTGTCATGTTGGAACTATTTTCTTTCCACAGTAGAATCTACTGAAACTACTTTCTTGTTACTAGAAAGAAGGTAGTCCCTACATGAAACTGCTCACAAGGTCTGTAGTTATCTTGAGGAACTGGATCATTTCCATTTCTGGAAAGAGACATTGCTGTTGAGGCAGACATGTCTACAGCTGAGGCAACTCACACCAGAACTATTTATCAGGATAAATATGAGTAAAGAGTAAGATTAAAAATATGTATTTTTGATTTTGGAGTGAACTGTCCCTTTAAGGCTTAAATACAATGTTTATACATGTGTAAACATAATTTCCTTGCTGTGGTGGTGCACCACTGCTAAATGCATACAGAGGAAATTGTGATAGTAATTTTCATGCGAGTGCATTTTGAATGTGTTTGTCATCCATAAGGATAGTGAGGAAGCACATTGCACTCTGCCGATATCTTATCTGTAAACCACTGGTTGCCAACTCAACTAATGCACCATCTTGCTCACATTTAAAATGAGCTGCGTCCTTCACTTTATGTGCTTCTCTTCAGAATTGCTGTAAATGCACCTGTACAAATCTAACAACTAAAAAAAAAAAAAAAAAGATCTGTGGTCATGTGACAGGACAGTAAGTTCTCCCACCAGTCACATTACCACCGTGTCTGTCTGTGTGCAGTCATTGACTCGTGAGCCCCTCTGAGCCGGCTGGATGTGACCGTCTGGCTCACAATGCAACAGGGGCCTTACATTCCCATTGGTCAGCAGATGGGTGTGAAAGAGGGATTAGCTCAGTGCTACAATCCACTCACCCAGAACTCTGTGTGTGAGTTTCTGTATCTGTATTCATGTCTCTGCATAATATTACATACATACTGTGGTTTTAAAACGCAGGAATTAGTAACACAAGGACTTAAAAGCAATGTTTTCCTTACTGGGAGCATATTTATCTGAAAGCTCTGGTGACAAAATATGTGACTCTGAATCACAATTTTTTTTATAACATTCAGAAGTGATTTTATGTTGTTGAGATGCAGCCTGAGACTGAAGAAGTGTTTGAGAGTATTTCCGTTTCATCAGAGTATTTTTGATATGATATTTTATCAAAAATACATTTTTAGGTTTCCATTGGCAATTTAATTTGTTGTGTCCACACTGACTGATATATCTGAAATTATCTGAAAGATGCTGGACATTAAGGGTAATTTATGTGTTTTTCAAACTGGTGCCTTTTTCCCATATGTCTGTGTTTAAGTGACTAATGGGAACAACAGTTTTTGAAACTGGTCCAGCACTGAGTGAGACCACTGCAGCCGACAGCTGTGAAACAGCCTGGAAAAGTCCACTGAAGTGCTTGTTTTTGCCACTGACGGGCTTAGATTGTTATTATGAGTGTCTGACAAAATTATGGAAAGGCTCCCTCCATAGATAGACCATTTTGTTAAAGAGTATGAGACATTGTGTTTAATCATCTGTTATATCGCCGTCCTCAAAGCCACCAAACTCAATTTAAAGAAAGAATAATTTTATCATTGTAGAACAAGCTTCATTCAAATGTGACAGAAAAAAATAAAACAAACCAAAACTGTCTTTGTTTGTCTTTCCACTGCTCAAACAGTCACGACCCTTAATGCACTGTGTTAGATTTGAAAATATTACGGCTCTGTTGTGACTTTCTTCTTGCTGCTTCTCTGATGTCTGACCTCCCGCCAGCTCCTCTCCTAATATTTTCACATCTCAGTGAATTGAGGGTTTATATCCACCAAACCAGACCTGGTGATTGTTCGGACATTGGAAAGACAAACCAAAATGGTTTTGGAGAGTTTGATTTAGTTTCTGTCGATCAAATAAAGAGTTTTTTTTACAACTGTAAATGGAGTCTGATGCATTTGAAGAGAGTGAGACACTTGGAATAACAATCAATTTGTCAGTGACAAAACAAGAACTTTTAGTGGACGTACCTTGACATTTCACAGTTGCCCATAAGGGCAATTGTGAAAAGGCATTGTAACTTTTTTCACAGCTATTGGCTGCAGCAGTCTTGATCAGTACTGGACCAGTTTCAAAAATTGTTGTCTCCACCCTTCTTGATATGACATAGTAGTGTAAACACAGGTAATACCAGTGATGTTAATAGCAGTACCCCGACTCTGTTTGACCTGAATGAAACAGAACATTAATTAGTAATGGTAATTGGTAACATCTATGTTTATCCTAGTATTTCATGTTTAAAATGTCACTGCAGTGAAAAAGATCTACGAACAACACCTCTGTGAACCTGATGGTTTGACTGTGTGTAGGAGACTCATCCCAGCACGGAAATAAATGTTTAAAAAAAAAACCACAAAAACACTGTATGCAACACAAGAAACTGCCAGATAAAAGACCTCACTATAACCTATTTTTATAATGATTCACAATCCTACTTGGTGGGGATTTCTAATGACGTACCCACACTTCTCCATTATGTAGGGATCTGACAGGAAGATTGACCACAGGCATTGCTGTTTCAGGATCCTTCCTTTGATTGTTCAGCATGATTCAACAGAGTACGGTGCCCAAAAGTCTCAGGACTGTTTTTAGAGAAATAATGTATACAAATGAAGGAGTGCTGTATCCTTTAAAGGGGATTTAACAGATGAAGATTGCTTGTGTTTTTACCTTTTCCACTCTAAGAAATGAATAGTTTTTTTTTCTTTCTGTCTTGTCAACACAAACATTAGAAAAGAAACTTGGCCTTTTCCAGGAATAGCTCCGCGTCACTACCACACAAATGCTTGACCCTGCTCATTTTAAATTCTCAAGGTGCTCCAGCTCATTAGATGACTTACACACGAATCACAACAGCACAAAAGAGTAGTGGGTGTAGACGTTCAGCTGCTAAATAAGGTCGTACTTTGTTTCCTCTGAAATGAATCACACAGCTGAGGCTGTGGGTCCGTGGCCTACCTGCCTCCCCAAAGTCTAAACTGTGTCTGGAGCCTGATACACATCATTCATTGCTTCACTGTATTTCAGTGAAGCAATAATTACTGAGCGATTACTGAGCAAAATGAATCAGGTTACGATTACATCAGAAATTCTAGTGAACAGTATTTTTAATGTCTGTATAAGGTTTGTGTTTGCCTCACATATTCTTTGCAGAGCTTGTATTAAATAGAGAAGCTTACAGGCTGAGTTTGAAGACCAGAGTCAGAGCCTTTAATTAATTTTTGTGGTTGTTTAATATGAAAGCCTAAAATTTGGCAACTTATAGGGTCCGCCTATGTTCATAACTGTGATTTAAAGTTTGACGTGATCTACATGGAAGGGTGGAGATAGTTGTTCAACTCATCATTTTTTATTAGGCAGTGAGTTCATTGGTCTGGGTGACAGAGAAGCACCAAGGCAGTGTTACAATGAAAAATGTCCCATGGCGAGAGAGAGGGAAGGGTAATACTACTGCGTGGAATAAGTTTCATTTAATGAGACAAAATAACTAGAGAGTGACGGGATCACACCAGCTGCAACAGCCATCAAAATGTTGATGTTCCAACCCATGAGTGCTCAGTACACATTTTGTCATGATGACACACACACACACACAGACTATACACTAGCCTCCACCCTGTGCACTCATGTTAGAACAACTTCCTGTTTGATAGCAAATAATGCATCATCATGCCAGTGGTGTTTGATGAAAACTCACAAGCTTCACTATTTAGCATCATCAAGGTCTTAAGACTTCGCTGACTACATGGATCCGGTTAACCTGCTAGGAGCAGTTTGTAAGAGTAAAGAACCTGCATTTGCTATATGTATTCATTTTGATCTAAATTACACGCCTTTGAAGTTTCATGACTGCATCTTGCACAGCTGTGACCCCATTGCATTGTCAGTCCAAACAGACATAAACAACTGGCAAAGTACTCAAAACTGCTTCAGTGTTGGTTCCTGCTACTGTAGATGTGTCCAGGACCACATTTATTTATCAGTCAAATCTTTCAGTCTTTACTCCAAGAACTGCTTCTTCTTAGCTGTGTCACTTTTCCAACAGACTCTGGCTGTGTCGAAGTAAAGAGGAGATAATTATACTGCAATTAGTAAATGACAGTCTGCACAACAGCAGCCTGTCAAAGCAATTCCATTCTGTGTTCAATAGCTAAATTGCTTAATTATAACACATCAGTATTACACTTCAATACAGAGGCACAAAGGTTAGAGAAACTGACTTTTCACTGGAAGGCTGCTGGTTCAATTCTCGGCATGTTTGTCTGGCAGGATAAATCTGGGTGGGGAAAGTAAAAAAGCAGTTCATGCACTTTTTAGGGGCTATTGAGTAAGGACTTTTACTCCCAGCTGCTCAGTGGCAGACCACACTGGAGCTATACTGGGCTGCTTCCAGGTGTGGTGCTTGCTCTTGGTGGGATAGTTGTGCCTTTGCAAATAAGTTCAGTCTAGACCTGCTGTATATGAAAAGTGCCCTGAGTTGACTTCTGTTATCATTTGGCAAAGTATACATAAAACTGACTTGACCTAAATGTGATCATGGCACTCCTGCAACAGACTGGCTTGGCTCTCAGTGAAAAACTAAAAATTACATTTTAAAAATGGTTGTAATTGTAGCGGCAGGCCAAGATATCCTGACTTTACCTCTGGAATGCTGGATCCTACATTTCTCAAAATGGACCCAAAAGCATCTTTTTGCTTTGACTCTCCCTGCCTGGAAAGTGCCCACATCTTTCAAATTCCACAATCCCGGTTCACAATACAGGCTTTCTGTTCAAAATCAGTGGCCAAGATGATGTCATCAGGGTCATTTTCTCAGACTTCCTCCTCAGAAGACATTACACAACAGTTTACAGAGGCTGAGTCTGCTACTATATGATACTACTACTATACTGAGCTTCCCCTTTAATGACGCGATTGAACTACAGTAACTGTCTTAAGTTATTTGCTCACTAAACAACATGCCATCAGTGGATGTAATTATCTGTCTGGGTATTAAGCAACCAGCACCAGTCAACATTCTTTCCAAAATAGCATTTTGGAATGAAACCGCTCATTGAAAATTAAATGTCCTTCAACGGTTTCACCATCCTGCCCAGTAACTTTATAATCTCTAACACACGATCCCATGGAGACTCTTACATCATTGTTTTCCAGTAAAGGAAACAAGACTTTGGTCATTCTTCAAACAGATCTTTTAATAGATTTTCTATTGTTACAGCATCACTTTTAAAGGCTCTTAATATTCAAAATTTCTTCATGTATTCTTATAAAGAAAACAATTTCTAAGGCAGCAAAGTTGAATGTTTATGTGTTGTGTTTTTTTACTTGTGTATGTACAGTATAAAGACAAACTAAAGTGCTGGGGAAAAAAATACAGGAATTATAGGGTTCAGGATGATGGGATATGAGTCTCAAATTGTTAAGTGTTAACTGATTATGTTTATTTTTTTATTTGTCATCTGTTGATACAAGTCTTGTTTGTTCACTCAATAATGTGGCTCTGGAATGATGATTAAAGGAGATATAAATTAAGGCAGATGCCTGATGGGTGTGGACTTGTTTTGAACGCTGACGTTTTAAAAAAATCTTACATTTGCCTCAAACTTAAATTTGATTTATATTTACATTTGGGCTGAAGCACTAAATGACCTGGACTTGAGGTGACATTTTTTTTCTGAGACTCTCTATCATGTCCACGTCCATAATAAATTAAAATGCATTATAATATGCTTACAGCAATGCATAATTATACTGTAGTTATAAGAACTCATAAATATTCATAATGCTTTATAACAAGCATTTTATAATGACTTATAAGGTCAAGGACCATAACACTTTATAAGTGGTGGTTGCTCATTGATAATTTATTGTCATCATAGTGCGTTATACTCTATAATATAATTCATGTACTATAATTCTATGTAATGTAATAATTGTAATACATTTTAACCATTTTATAATGTATTATAATAACTGTTACAATGCATGATAATGTCGTAATCATGCATCATAAAATTATTATAATGTATCTATTTGGGGGGGGCACCAAATGTGAACACCACTCAGTTCATCATCAAAAAGTTGTGTCAAATTAGACTCCTCAGTTTCTGTTATGACCCATTAAACAAATCAATTCTATATATTATAGATATTATTTATCTATATATTATAAATATATAGTTATAAGCACTCATAAATATTCATAATTCTTTATAACAAAATACTGTCTTAGTGACTTATAAGGTCAAGTATCATAAAACTTCATAATTGCTGGTTACTCATTAACATTGCACGTACCAGGGTGCGTTATACTGTGCTTATAGTATTATAATAAATGTATTATAATTCTATAATCTAATAGTTAGCATATATTATGACTATTTTATTTTGCACGATGATCACTTTTAAAACAAATAATATTGTGATGATTATCATGCATTTTAAAGTGATTATTAATGTATTACAACAATAATTTGGAGGAAAACATGCCCAAAAAACTCTTATGATATTTGACCTTAGTCATTATACTGTGTTTATGGTTATTTATTTACAACTATATTTATACATTTCCATAAGCAAAGTGTAACGTATTATAAGTATGTCAATAATGAATTAAAATGGATTATAGACATGGACGTCGTGAAATGTGTTATCGAGGCTATTTTGCAGGTCCTCTGGCTGATTCATTGCTGGACCTGAGGTTACATTGTCCTCACTGCCTAGTAAGACTTTATTGCAGACCTCCCTTCACGCCTTTTTCAAACAACTCAGGTCAAAGTTTGTATCGTCAGGTAAAAAGAGAGAAAGAGCACCAGTCCTTATTTAGGAAGTCTATCCGGTGCGTCACTGCTGACTGTCGCGAGCCAGCCACAACTTTGACAAGTGCGGAGCGGCGCCTTCATTTAATCACAAATGGAATAAAGGCGACGATGGACTTCGTCTCGGGGAATATCTTCTTCTTTATAGTAGTCATCAGTAAGTACTGATCTTTGAAGCTGTTCTTTTCATCTTTGTCATGCCTCTGATTGTGTAAAAAGATCCAACTTTTTCCGCCACGAATAGCGGGTTTTTCCAGACCGGTTTCATAAGATTGGGGTCGGCAGTGTTTATTAATCGTTCGTTACAACTTTGAATGTGATTGTTAAAAGTTTTCATACGTTTTAAACTCATTTAAAGAGCAGCATAGGGGTGCACGCTCAGTATGCAGTCACTTTTACTGATTGAACCTGACTGCAAGTGTTTTTATTTTGAATTAACACTCAACCCTGCAGCGTTTCTTCCTTTACTAATAAATACACGATCCACATGTTTTACTGTGCATCATATGGCTAATAGTGTAGAAAAGAAAATCACATCATTTGTGTTGCTCAGTGTCTTCTCTATAACCTGTGGAAGCTTTCAAGCAGCAGCCACACAAGAGACTTTTAATTACTCTCCTACTGTACATGCACATTCTCCATTTCTGAGCTGAAAGGAGATATTAATATGTTTTGGGCTTTGCAGAGCCCCAAGAGGACGCAAAGTGCTACTTTGTGCTGCAGGTAAACAGGCGTGGCAGGAGCTGTTGAAAGTCTCCTGAGTGCAGGACCCATCCACATTCCTCCTGCCTGAGGATTGAGAGGAAGGCAGTTTGATAGCTGAGTTCTGCCTGTATGGGCTTGTGGCTCTGTTACTGCAGCAAGACTTAGTCGGAGTCGAGCAGATTCCATGTCCTGAGGGGGTTCAGAGGGCTGTGATTGAAGGTGCATTGTGTTAGTGGAGAGACACATTATCACATCTATTAACGCAATCCTCAACACTTCATCTACTGTGTCACCTTCATGAGTTGCATGAAGTTTTTTTAGTGGGTCGTCTTGCTGTCATGAGTCATGCTGATGCGTTTTTTTTTAAACTTCCATGATTCAACCACAAAAACCACCCGGTCAATTCAAAGGGGAAGTCAGGATGACTGAAGATAAAACATTAAACCTCAGCCTTTTGAACTTTTAGACACATAAGCGTGAAAATCCAAAATAATAACATAATTGGTAGTATCAGATACAACTGCTTTAACAGCAGGGCTGTATATTGGCAAGAATCTGGTGATACAACACATATCACGATACAGGGGTTATGATTCAGTATTTTGAAATAATTTGAACAAAGTGACACTTTGCTATTTTTTATGTGATTTTAGGAAAACTGTCATAAAACACAGCACTAAAAAGTTCACATTTCTGTGCTACTAGAACATGATGGTAGTAGGGGTGAAAGAAAATATCAGTACACTTGAGTATCATGATATCATGTTTTATGATACTGTATAAATTCACAACAACACTGTATTGTGATATTGTGATGCAATTCCCAACCACTAGACAGCAGTGTCATCTATCTTCACTGTTCTGGTTTTATAAAAAAGTAAACTTTTTCAGTTGTGTGTTCTTTATGCTATGAAAGTTTACCTAAAATCGGGTTTAAAAAAATAGCAGTGTATCACCTTGCTTAGAGTATCATAATATATTGCAGTACAGAGGTGGCAAAACTGCATATTCTGTACTCAAGAACAATTACAGATACTTGTATAAAAAAGAGGTAAAAGAAGAAGTATTGATTCAACATCTATACTCAAGTCAAAGTAAAAAAAAAAGTACAGGCTCTGAAATGTATTCAAAGTATAAAAGTATAAAAGTGGCTTTCTGATTTCATTTCTACTGGCTGTTTCTGTGTAAAGCTAACTGAACCTCACCTTTTCTCCACATTTGAGTCTTCCTCGCTTGCCGTTTTGTCCTCTTTTACGTTGTTTTTGTCCTGTTACGTCTTTTTAAGTCTTTTGTCTTGTTTCTGTTTTGTTACATCACTTTTGTCTTGTTACGTATTTTTCATCTTGTCACACCTTTTATGACATTTTTTATCTTGTGTCTTTTACGTTGTTTTCATTTTGTGACGTTTTCTTCTTGTTACATATTTTATGTGGGCATATTTTTACGTTGGTACATTAAAACTGAAGTAACAACCATGTTAAAATGTCAGACAAAGAAATTCTCAAGTAAAGTACAGATACCTGGAAAATCTACTTAAGTAGCTATAGTAGTATTTGTCCTTAGTTACTTCCAACTAATCTTAATCCCTGTACTGTGATACACATCATATTGCCAAATTCTTGCCAGTACAGAGCCCTAGCAGACAGATAAAAGCAAACACTTAATGAACCACTGCCATGAATCTTTGCATTTATCATGATACAGTGCTTGAGAATCAATGTAGTATCACAAAACATGTAATCATATTGCAGTACTCAAGTGTATCGGTATTTTTTACACCCCTATTTAACAGGGTCAGTATTACCAGTAAAAGAATATTATGTTGTTGAGTTGCTGCTATAACCTAACACCCTCATCTCTCTCCTCCACCAGCTGACAGAATCCTGCACTCACAGTCCTTCAACGTCGGCACTGCAGGTGCCAAGATTTTCAGTGGACCCGCGGCAGAAGAGTTTGGCTACACAATACAACAGGCGACAAACCATGAAGGCAAATGGTATGAATTTAAGTCACCGCTTAATGATTTTTGCTCAGTGGAATGAGAATAATTTTCTCAGTCATTGTTACTCTCAGTGTGATGATCTAATCTCTAATGCTAATTTCTGGTAAGAATCATTTTTCATTCTGCTTGAAAAATATCATGCAGAGAGCAGTTAACTCTCTAGCGAGCAAACACAGTGCAGATGCCAATTCAATGGGCTACTTTTGTAGATACACCCTGTCAGTACAAGCCTGTACTCCAGAACAGGCTGGATTCCAGGTTCAACAAAGTTCCTGACATGCTTCATCGGGCTTGATTTTCGTCCATGCTGAATTATGCGTTTCAAACAGCTGTGTGCATGTCCCAAAGATGCTCTACAGGTTTTAGATCTCAAGGCTGTGCGAGTTGTTGGTAATATTTCTGGATCTTGGAACTGATCTGTGCATTTTCATCAGATCAGGGAGAATTTTGCTCATAAAAGTATCCATTTTGCAAATGAAGGCCTGGTGCTGTAAAGAGATACACCTGGTTATCAGTGATGCCTCTGTATTCTGTAGCATGTAAACAACTCTCCACACTGTTACTCCAGCACCACTAGCCTGCACTGTTGGCACCAGACACCAACAGACACCATGATTAAAAAAATCTCACTTCACTGGTGCCCAGTTGTTTTCACTGTAACTAAAGGGAATGAAAATTGCAGTGGTTTTTGCTTGATGCACTGCAAGTTTAAGAGGTTGTTTGTTGTAAAATACTCCTCTGCTCAGAAGTGTTGTACCACCAGCTGTTTTTAGTGGTATGAATCTAAGGATGGCAGTGTCGGTCTGTCAGTCCACTTCCTCCTTCTGTACAAAAATTAGACTGAAATATCCGGTTGGAGCCGTGGTACCGAGGTCCTGCCCATACAGCTGACTGGCTCAATCACGAGCATGGCTCAGCTGTCAATAATAACATGAAAACTTTTTATAGGATCAAATATTTAATTAAAACCAAACTTATTAGAAAAATGAACACTTGAACATACTAAAAAAAATCAAACAATCATACTTCGATTTTTTTTAAGTTTGGACCTTGTTCCATCTGCTAACATGGAGGGGCAGGATTTATGTCTATACTGCAGCCAGCTACCAGGGAGCGATTGAGATGTTTTGGCTACAGTTTTTGGGAGCTGTAATGTTTGTCCATCTTTATATTTGTAACGGGTACAGCCTCAAAGAGCTGCTAGCATGGCTGTAGACTCTTAGTCATGTTCTTTCCAAATTCATCCAACCCCAGACTGTCAGGAAGTTTATGTATTACAGCAGGGAAACATGGATGTTTTTAGGCTGATTCTGATATTTTGGTGTAAAAATTAATGTTTTTCTACTGATAAGTTAATGCTGCAGTAAATTGTTGAGTCTTATAACACCACCCTGGGTAAATTTCTGCAAAACTGTAGAAACTTAAGTCTTATAAAAAACCTTGGTGCTGCTACAGTCGGAGTGTGTGACACAAACAGTCTTGACATGTTTAAAGCCTCCTACATTTATTCCCCCATTCATTTATAACGTTTAGTTAAAGAGTAACTGAATGTCTCAGCGATGTCTTGATGTTGTGCACTCTGAGTCATAGTCTCATAGAGCCACTCACTGTCTGGAGGAGTGTCCCTTTTGCGCAACTGGGGGAAGTGTCCCATATCTGATAGTGGTCTCTGACTGCATATTCCAGAGTAGTATCCATGAGAAACAAACAATACATCCTGTTTCCTGTCCTCTATCATATAAAGAAAAATGATGGGTCCCATTTATTGTGCCTGTGAGAAAATAAAAGTGTCGTGAGGACCTGGAGTTTGAGAAATGTCTAAATCTTAAGTAACAGCTTCAACAACAACAACAACCAGCATCTGATGGATGTTGTGATGTCGGGGTAAAGTCTTTAAAAGGAGAGTTTCTGTGTGAACCTGTACAAGCTTGTTTGCTGTCTCATAGGAAGTTAAAAGAATTACAGGGATAACTTGCTGCCACTTGCTCAGAACAGGAACACACAAACTTACTGCTATAATGACGCACTGACTGATATTCATGTATGTTTTGTTGTATTTTTGTATTGAAATTGGCCCAGAGGTAACTGCAGTTTTATTGACATGTACTTAAAATAATAGAATAACTTTTGTTTTTTTGTTATTACAAGTTGACATCTATATGTATAAATTCTTTAACCATTTTCAGCATCAAATAATTCAAAGAGTGTCATTCAGACACTGTATGTACAACTGGTCACATTCAGAGATGACTCTTATGGGTCATGTTTATGACAGTGCAGAGGAGATGAATATTGTTGTTTTCTGTAGGCTCCTGGTTAGTGCTCCATGGAGTGGGTTCAGTCGAAACAGGAAGGGAGATGTTTACAAGTGTCCAGTCTCAGGGTCCAGAAACAGCTGTGACAAGCTCAATCTTGAAGGTAAGGCTTGTTGCTTTATTGTTCAACCTTTGACCTCTCTACAGAATACTGTCCATGTACTTAAAATGCCTAAACACTGAAAACATGCATCACCTTAAAACGCACAGGATGTCTCAAGATATTTCACTTTTTTCTGTTCTGAAAATGGAAAAACAAACAAACAAATGATATCATTGTGTACCAGCAAAGCATGTATTTAATTTATACTTTATACTTATGGTAAGTATACACATTGTATGCTGTAAATTCCAGATTTAAAGTGGCAATCTTTAAGATTTCAGTCCTGGTTGATTCGTTGACACCTGCAGTTACTGGTGCTTAAAGGAAATGTGGTTTAATACTATAGGTCCCAGAATTATGAAGGCAGCAAACTAAATTATCGTTGTTTTAATAGAATAGAAGTTGGGCAATAATTAGCTTTTACCCTTTCACACATGCAGCATGCATTAGGAGATTGTCTGCATCAGACATGTTCTCCTGTTAGAAATAATCCATACGGTTCAGATGAGGGATGACGCCTGCAGAGGAGGACTCATCCATAATGATGACTGTTTGTCATTGTACAGAGTCTCAAAATAAGCATACTGTAATGGAAGTGGAGAAAGACGATAGATGTGGAGATCAGCTGACTCTAATGTGACTTGGCAGCAATATTTTTACCCAGGATGGCGAAGCCGGATTATACTTGCCTTCAGCATCCTGTGAAAATAATATTTGCTGCCTGGCAGGACAGACAGTTTGTGTTGCACTGTTCTTCTGACTGTATTCTGATGTTTTCAGATCACAGATGATGAACAAAGGCATTAAAACGTGTGCTCAAAAACATTAGATTCATTTAGACAGACAGTCTGTGTGAAAACAAAACTGTCATGGTGTCACAGGCGCACTGCGCACTGTCATCAACATGTCCACTCACTTGCTCCGAATTCTGAGCTGCTGAATTCACACATGCAGCTCACTCAGATTTAGGACTAGGAAGCTAGCAGGGGTAAGTCTAGATTTCTACATAATTGCAGAATTGCAGTGTATACAAAGGGGCTTAAAAAATGCAGACAAAGAACATTGTCTTGTGACACATTTGTAATGAACAATATCAAGAATCTCTCTAACACAGTGCGTTTCCTGTTACTACTTCAAGATGAAACCGCAGCAGTAGGAAATTCATTAGTAGTACTGTCAAAACCTGTCAGTTATCATGTCACCACAGATATCCAGGTTGTAATACTGCAAATATATAAATATCCACAACTTTTGTGATCAGGCCACTTTGAGATTGCCACTTAAAAAACTACAATCTGAACTTTATAGATATTTTTTTGTCTTTATCCACAGATTCTGTTAGTATTCCAGATGTTAAAAATGTCAACAACAACATGTGCCTGGGTATGACTCTTACCAGGATACCTGCAGTCAATGGTTTGATGGTATGTGTGTTTGCATAGTACAAAAAAGCATACATTGTATTTGTGCTTTTATGGAATATTCATAATTCATAATGCATAATGAGTAACACAGCCTTTAACTGCTGTCAGAAATATTGCAACAAGATGTTCATGCATCATTGACTGGTTAAGTTATGATTTCCCCTGAAATTTACATTAAAGTGTTATTTTTAAGGTGGAAGGAAGTGTGTCAGCGGCTTAGGTAAACTGATCATAACAGCAGGATGTCATGCCCTTGTGTTACTAAATAAAGACAACAGCCAACGCATGACTGCTTATGTTGTAGGTTACAAATGAGTTAAGTTGAATTTACAGTTATCAACTATTTAGTTCTCCACTGAACTCAGACATGAGAGCTTTTCTCTTTTCTTCTGTGGTCATCTGCTACAGATGTGTGGCCCCCTGTGGGGACAGCAGTGTGGCACTCAGGACTTCTATCCAGGAATATGTGCAAAAATGAACCCCCTCTTCCAACCACAACCTGCCTTCTCTCCTGCCATCCAGAGTAAGATCTGTCATCTTTTTATACGATTGGGGATATTTTGAGCGGTGTATGGAGATATATTTCAAGACATGTTTCAGTTCATTTTAAAATAGTTTGAATCCATCAGAGTCACACTTGCTCTGTTATGATTTTTCCATCATTACATTTTAATGTGGTCTGGGATAATTTTGCTTATGGGAAATTGTAACATCATAGAGTTTATACACGGCCAAGTTTGAATTATTCCCTCCAGCGTTAGTTATTATTTGGCTTCTGGGTTTGATGTTTGATGCAGCAGCTGTGGCCAGAGGCATTATCTTTTTGGGTAGTCCATCCCATTCTTGTGAACGCGGTATCTCAAGAACGCTTTGAGGGATTTTCCTCAAACTTGTAACACATGACCATGTGGACTCAAAGATGAACCGATTAGATTTTGGCGGTCAAAGGTCAAGGTCACTGCAAGTTTAACTTTGACTGTAACTCAAGAGTTCATATGTAATTATGTAAAATTTCACACAAATGTCTAATTGGATAAATTGATGAAGTGATAATATTTTATATCCAAAAGGTCAAAGGCGATGCAGTTATTTTAGTCACAGAATAACTCGTCAGTGCTCTGCTTTACATCAGCCAATCACAAGTTTTGAATGTCAGAGCTTTTTTGAACCCAAAAACAAAAAATGTCTCTGCTTGCGGTTGTTTAGCTACATAATAATGTTTAATTTTAAAAAATGAAAACAGACAACTAATAGATTACAAGTTTCAAGACTGCAAAGAAATAAAAATATATTTTTATGCTGTACCGGCATGAACTGAAACAAGTTGATGCGTGGAAGCTAGAAAATAAGTATAAATGTTCTCAGTCAAAAAATGTTTAGTTCAGTTTCATTTATCACTGCTGCTTAAATATATTGTTATACGTTGCCTGTCATGACATTTCCAGCATGTGGAGGGCCTATGGACATTGTGATTGTTTTGGACGGCTCCAACAGCATTTATCCTTGGGGTCCAATGACCGCGTTCCTCCAGAAATTAATACCTGCACTGGACATCGGGCCCCAAAGCACACAGGTGACACCATGTTTTATCAGCCACAACAGAGAAGCAGGGGATAATCTTTTTTTGTCATGTGTTCATTATTGACAGCTTTCTGTGCTTTTTTTTTACACCATGATCATGCCAGGTCAGTGTCATTCAGTATGCAGTTAACCCCAACTTTGAATTCAAACTGAACCAGTATAAAACCAAAGATGAGGTGATCGCTGCAGCGTCCAAAATCACACAAATGTATGGTCAGTCTACCAATACCTTCCATGCGATCCAATATGCCAGGTTGGTGTTGCCTTTCATGTATGTATTTATGCATGTGTTTATTTATTTACTTATATGTTTGATTGCTTGCCTGCTTTTTTGTAATTTGTATGTTTCTTGGTCTGTCTGTTTTGCCTGTTTATCTGTTTTATTATTATCTGATTAGGACTGAATTTTGATGTTGAATTTTAATACCTGTAAATTTCATTTAGTTTTTTGTGATTAAACCACAAACAGTAACTTTAAATTTCCACTGTGTCCACTTTCTTTAGTCAGTGGGGTTTCAGTCAAACCAACGGTGCTCGCCCAAACGCTGCCAAGGTGATGGTGGTCGTCACTGATGGGGAGTCTCATGACGAGTCTTTGCGAGACGGAGTCATTCGCGAATGTGAGAAAAAAGGCATCACCCGCTTCGGTATCGCTGTAAGTGACGAACCGCCATTGACTCTCATTGTGTTATGCCACGTATATGCAGTAATAGTTTTTTAGCATTGAAAATTTGTATCATAATAAAATCTACAGCAGAAATTAGATTAATACTCAATATACAAAGTCACAGATTTAAGCTTAATTTCCCTGATTTTATTCTCACTTTGAGTTCCACTGTAGGGTTTCATTGAAAGGTTCTGATGCTGAGATAGAACCAGAAATATAGCTGTAGTTATAGATTTGGATCACTTCCAACTAGAGCAGTTTTGTATTTTATACTTGTAGATCCTTTTAGAGCCGATATCATGCAGAGACAAGATAAACAAAATGAACTGACAAAATGTCAAGAAAGGAAATATTCTCACCTATTTCCTTGTTAAAGAGAAAAAGACTGCACATCTTCTGAATTCAAATTTCTCTGTTTTACAGAAGAGCTCGGATTTTCTTCAGCCATTGTTAAGACACAAGCCAACAAAACTTGCTAGCTACTGTTTGCTAATGTGATGATTGAATTGTCTTGGCTCCACCTAAGAAACCTAAGTTCAAACGTCACCATGTTTAGCAAGACATCGCAGATGTGAATGTGCCTCAATATGTGGTGCCCACTGATTGCATAACATTGGATAGCTTTGTTAAAATAAGCTAAAACTTATATTTTCCATATGTTTATGTAATTTATTTCATGTTTTGATGTGCCTGTTTTTTTCTGTTTACGTTCTATCTTCTTTTTCTAGGTCCTGGGTTATTACATCAGAAACAACATTGACACAGAAAACCTGATAAAAGAAATCAAATCCATCGCTAGTTTACCCACAGAGAAGTACTTCTTCAATGTGTCAGAAGAGGCAGCTCTCTCCACCATTGCTGGAACATTAGGAAACCGCATCTTCAACATAGAAGGTGAGTATTATTCCTTTTTACTTCTTTACATGATACTGCATGTTCATTAGTACACTCTGTCCAAAAGAAGCTCATCCAGGCATGTTGCACCATGTCTGTCAGAGCTGAAGATCCCAAGAGAGATCAAAACTAAATGTGTGTTTTGTTTTACATATTTTGCCCTTTTTCTGATTCTTGATCTGCTCCTCTGTTTTTGATTCTTGTGTGATACTCTGTTCCCACAAGGCACTGGAAAAGGGGGCGATAACTTCAAGATGGAGATGTCCCAAGTGGGATTCAGTGCTCACTACTCCAGCCGACAGGTACAGATCGCTGCTTCATACACCTCTGAAACCTTTCTATAAATTGTGACAAAGCAAGTTCACATGTTTTGCTGTTTTCCACACTAACTTGCAAAAAATGCACAGGTTTGTGCATTGCTGTGTGACATATCTGATGGTAAAGAAAGTCTGGTTTGAAGGCTTATCAGATGCACAGGGGTTTGTGCTTCTTTGAGAGAGAATTAAACAAATCTGGAGAGTTATGACTGCAGCAATAATCTTGTCCTTAGTGTCAGTGCACAAAATGCGTGTTTGCATGTATTTGGCCAGAGCAGTGTGTGGATATGGATATGGATAAAAACAAAAGTTACTACAAAACTTTCGTTTTTTGTTGATTTTGAAAGCCCCTAGGGCCAAAAGTGGTAGTATTTCCACAGTAATAACCACAAAATATACAATATAAATAAATATAAAAACCTTCTCTTGCTTCTTTTTAACTGGGAACATGTATATATATATATATATACATAATATTACTCACTGTAGGGTCTGATCTGACCTGTACAATATCAGGAACTTTAATCTCCAATCCACTGCAATGCCACATGCATTGCCCCTTGCACTACCTGTAGGCACCTACGTCCTATCAAACTCAAAGTTTGCTTCATGCTCACTTACTCAGGATGTTCTCTCCTGACTAGATCCTTGCTTGTGTTGCATCAGTTCTCAGATGTGTGTCACTTTGGATAAAAATGTCTGCTAAATGAAATTGTAAATTGTGATTGTGACTTTGGGTGGGAAAATGTAAGCACATGCTCGTTTCAGGTCATCTAGGCCATATAGAGGTATTAATATTAAATTTAGACTGTTTCATAACCAGTCAAAACCTCCTTATAGTAGCTTTAACCTGAAATAAAAAAATACTCTTTGGAAACGGTATTGTGTTAAAAAAAAATAAAATTAAAAAAATAAAATAAAGAATATACAGGAAATGTCTATAGTTTTTGTCTTTGTTGATTTGGTCAAATTTGTCAACACAATACGCAGGAGGAGGTGCATACTGTATGTTTACTGAAAATAAAACTGAAACGAGCAAACTCTGCTGGTCACAAGTTCTGGAATCAAAGCTATGAAAATATGTCGTAAACATTTTTTTAACAACTATCAAAATACCATTATTTGGCCATGATTTGAAGTGACAATAAAGTTGGTCACAGAAACCCCTCGCAACAGCCTCCCTGCTGTGCCAGCGCCTCGTTTTCACTGAAACAAAAGAGGAAGATGCATTTTTCACAGCCTGACCATGATTTTAACCAAGCCTGTGCTTCTCACGCTGTGTGTCGTCTGTGGTTTACATCTGTGATCCAGATCAAAAATATAATTTCTATGGTGTATGTTGACTGGTATTTGGCCTGTGCTGTTTAAGGATGTGATGATGCTGGGAGCAGTGGGAGCCTACGCTTGGAGCGGCACTGTCGTCCACCAAAAAGGGTCCAATGTAGACATTCTTCCTTTCTCAGCCTTTGAAGGAACACTTCAAGACAGAAACCACAGTTCATTACTGGGTAGGCATGCACAGCTGTCCTCTGCATTTATTTGACCAGCTCTACTATAAGTTTGGATTCTGTTACTTCAGGAATGAGAATGCAGGATGGCTGTCCTCCGAGCTGGTAGTAGAAGTGTAAATACTGCATAGTAGATGTTTCATGCAAGTTGGGCAAAAGTGGCTGACAGATTGCATCTCTACAAACCTCTATAGATGTGGTGTTTTTCTAACCATTGCATCTGTCTGCTGACTACCCGCTTCCTCTTGTTAACAATTCTCAGAAGCTGACCATCATAGAAAAGCCACAAAAAAATGCATCATCTATATTTTAGCAGCACTAGATGCTACTAGGTTAAAGCCAGTATACATGAGTGGATAATCATGATTCCTTCTTGTGATGATTGTCATTGTGTTACCAACGACACAAATTAATGTTCCTTTGCATTCACTAATTAGTATCACTGGTAACACCTGTGTTTAACCTACTATTTCATGTAATTATGGCTGCTATGAAAAAGGTCTGTTACTGCAGTGACACTGTGTTACAATTGCGGGTCTAATCACAGTGGTGGAGGAAATATTTAGATTGTTTACGTATGTGGGTACTAAAGTGTATGTACTATCATTAAAGGTCCTGTATTCCAAATATTACTTTTAAGTAAAAGTACACAAGTATATCAAAGTAATGTAAAAGTAAATTAATTAATAAAAGTAAGTAAAAGTCAGAAAATACATAAAGTATAAAAAGTAAAATTAATTCTGAAAAGTTCTGTTTTTATATGATATTAATGTGTTACTACTAATGTATTTAAGAATTAATTTTAAATTTGTAGAGGTAGAGCAAATTCAAACTATTTATTATTAGGGGCGAGGGAAAAAAATAAAAGATTAATAAAAGATTATGAATCGATGCAGAAAAGTCAATAATCAATAATAAGCCTTATGTTCCTCACAAATGAAACAATTAGATGAAAACTTTACAGACATAAACACGTGCGTTGCCTGGCACCCCCAGGCTTAAAGCTAGTGTGTGGAAGCATTTTGGCTTCTATGAAGTTAGCAAGTAGTGACAGTGATAAAAAATAATCATATATAGAAATCATAAACTTTGATGCATGAGGATGCACTGATAATTGTTTCACAAATGCATTGTAGCCCTCTGACCCATGAAGAGCCAAGAGATTCCCACCTCTGTTTATTCTAGTTGGTTATGTAATCAGTCATAACGCATCATATTTTGTAAAGGGGTCATATACTGTGTTATACCCTGTGTAGCCCAACACAGTTCAGTGACACAGGTGTTCACTTATTCTGCCTAATTCAATCTCTTCTCAGGACGGTGTGGGCATGTACCAACTGCTCTTCATTGTCGTTTCCTTCATGCTTCTGTTGATTTTGTTGTACCTGTTGAGGCAGGACAACTAACCACGTTATCATTCTTACTTTTAAGACTGATAATACACTAGGTTACTGCAATCACTTTATTCCCAGCACAGCTCCACCCAGCTTACACCTGACTAGAGATCTAATCAGCCAGAGTAATTGAAAACACCTGTGTAGGTGTGCAGAGCATTTCATCTGCAACGGTTATTATGCCTTTTAAACAAATGGAGAAGAGTAAAAAGTATGATATTTACCCCTGGAATGTAGCCAATTAAAAGTAAAAGTAGCTTATTATTGAAATTAAAGTACAAATACCTACAAAAAATGTACTTAAGCACAATACTTGAGTAAATGTACTTAATTACATTCCATCACTGTTTAAGAAAGAAATGTTATGATTAGGTTTGGCTCATATGGTAAAATTTCCCAACCAGCCACATTCAGCCTATCAACTAATAGCCAATATTCATCCGATCACCCAACCCTAGTTCAGATATTAACTAGTAAATCTGCTTTTTGTGGTCATTTGCAGGTTACTCTGTCACCACACTGAGCGATAGGTCTACAGAATACTTCGTGGCCGGTGCACCTCGCTCCAATCACTCTGGACAAGTTATCGTCTACACCGTCAGCGCCCAGAAGCAATCTGCTATCATCGATTCAGAAAGAGGGAAACAGGTACTGAATATTGGCGGATATGGTATTCACACTTTCCCCCCCCATCTACTGAATACATGGAGTGTGTAGCCTGCACAAATTTAACTCATGACCAGCTGTCAATTGTAGATTGGGTCTTACTTTGGAAGCGTCCTGTGCTCCCTGGACGTGGACAAAGACGGGGTGACAGACCTCCTGCTGGTTGGTGCGCCTATGTTCATGAGCGACCTGAAGAAAGAAGAGGGCAGGGTCTACCTATTCTCTGTCACCAAGGTACAAATGTCACTTTTACAGCAGCATTTTGTGGTCTGTAGTTCTCAATCCATTTTAAATCAGCTTTTCTGGTTAAAAAGGCAGGGATTTAATATCTAAATGAATTATTAGCATGATGCTATGCTCCACATAGGGCTGAACAATTAATCCATCATCATATTCTACAGACTTAAGAAAACATCTTTGTTTAGTACACATCCACATAAAAATCACACAATAACCATTTTAATGATTTTCAATGAAAATGAGAATAATGATGTGTATCAGTAAAAATACTCACAATTAGATATTTAAAAAAACAAATGTTCAGCCCTAGCTCCACATGCAACATACTTTCAATTTTAGAATTTCACTTTCAGTAGGTTTCTTTGGCATGACATTTACATTTGTTGCCAAAGTACAAATAAAATATTAAAGACAATTAAAGAATGAAGTTAACAATAATAATGTAAATAGTAAAGTAAGTAATGTAACTAATCAAGCTATTATTCAATCAAATCAAGTTATTAGTGAAATTTAAATGTGATTTCAACAATTAGAATGAGAATGAATAAATAAATTTTAGTAATGGGGAGATCCATTAATCTAATAACAACACAGAAAAATAAACAAGCAAACAAACAAATGGAGATGGTGGTAAACCTAATATGCAACGTAGCAATAGTACTTATAGGAATTTATTAATAGTACGTTCTCTGTCTTACCATCTGAAGGGTATCTTGAACGAGCAGGGATTCCTCAGTGGTCCGTCCCCAACTGAGAATGCACGTTTTGGGATGGCCATCTCTGCCATTCCTGACCTGGACCTCGACGGTTACAACGATGTCGTAGTTGGAGCCCCACTGGAGGACAAGGGAAAAGGTGCCATCTACATTTACAACGGGGAGAGGAAGACATTAAAGAAACAGTTCTCACAGGTACGGAGAGAGAGAGTTGTGTTTAATGTTGGACTGACAGAGGAAGTTGTTTTTGTCCCCTACATTTGTGCTTAATTATTTTTTTCTCACATATAATAAAGAATATAAATCATTTAGTTCAGTAAAATATATAATAATGAGAGTGATGATCACTGTCAATCATCTTTTTCAGAGAATCCTCGGCTCCAAACTGGATCCTCAGTTGCAGTATTTTGGAAGGTCCCTGGACAGCTACAAAGACCTGAATGATGACACACTCCCTGACATCTCCATCGGTGCATACGGCAAAGTCGTACAGCTTTGGTAAGTTTCACTATCTCAATATGTGGGAATGTTAAAGATAACCTGTAATAAACTGTGAATGATTAAAAATTCAGCAAATTATGTGTAGATAAGCAAGTTCAGTAAATGAACTCATTGTTTACAGAATCACAAGACTGGTAATTTCAAATTGTACTTTGTTTTCAGGTCCAGAGGTGTGGCGTCTGTCAGCGCTAAAGCCTCTTTCAACCCCAATAAAATCAACATTTTCAGCAAACCCTGTGACATTAATGGACGCAAGCTCACGTGTTTCAACACCAACCTCTGCTTCAGTGCTGCATTCAGGCCTAAGAACCCTGTTGGGCCCATTGGTAAATCTGATTACCTGTTTAAGTTCTCAAGAATATGTAGAAATAGTAGTTCAACATTTTGGGAAATACACTGAGAAGATCAACACCAGTCTCTGTACAGTAAATAAATTATGAATTATAAATTATAAAGCTACAGCCAGCAGCTCATTAGCTTAGCTTTAAAAATACTGTTTTTTCAGTCTTAGTGTCAGGAGGTTCAACTCTTTTTGACTGACTTGAGTTTTGCACGAGTCACGAGTCATGAGTCAGCACTGAGTTGAAACAACAGCGCTAGGTTGATACAGTGATTAATTTGGTACATTTCCACAAAGAGGTTACAGTGATAAGAGGTGACTTGTCACTTAGGAGTCAGTAAAAAGAGTTGTTGATTTTTAATCATTCAATGATCAATACAGAACAGCGACAACTTGAAGTTTGTTGGATTTGTTGGCTTTCGACAGTGCTCGGCTAGCTGTTCCCCCTGATTCCATGCTAAGCTAAACTAACTGGCTGCTGGCTGTAGCCTTATATTTACTGTATAGACGTGACAGTGGTATCAATCTTCTCATCTAACTCTCAACAAGAAAGCAAATAAGTGTATTTCCCAAAATGTCAAACTAATCCTTTAAAATATTCAAATCCCAATCTAATAATTTTCAAGAAAAAAATATTGTACTCAGTCATCAGAGAGTGTGTCGTATACAGTCCTATTTTTTGACTTCTTTCAGATATATCCTACACTTTGACTCTGGATGCTGACTTGCAGGCTTCTCGAGTGACGTCAAGAGGACTCTTCACTAAAAACAATGAACGCTTCCTCACAGAAAAGGCAAAAATATCATCTACGCCCCTGTGTATGGACTTCCAGGTTTATGTTCAGGTAGAGGATGATTCTATAAATGATTCAGTTGTGCGCAGTCATCAAAGAGCATCAGTGATTGTTTTTTTATGTGAGCACCTTAATGTGATATTATTTGTTCATGTGCGGTTTCTTCCACAGGAGGCACCAGACTTTGTAAACTCCCTCAGTCTGAAAGTAGAAATCGAGCAGCAGAATGCAGATGTGAACCCCGTCCTTGACATGTCTTCTCCAAGAGCCTGGGAGTTCTTTGTAAGTGACTGAGTGACACACCGCTTGGTATCTCTGAATCTGTGTTATCTGAGTTGTCTACAGGAAACAGATGAGGTGACAGAAGACTTCAGACATACTTGTTATTTTGCAGAGTTGTTTGCACAGTCATTTAAAATGACACGGTGTGCATGTGTGATGATTACTGCCTTTTAAAACTTAAGTGTTCCTGTAAGTCACGCAAGTCCTCTGATAAACACGCCCTGTGTTCATCCAAAACAGAAAAAATATAATAAATTTCCATTTACATCATGTTTTTTTTAAAAATCTGTAGAGATTAAAGCTAAATGGTCATCTATTAAAATACATCCTCCTTCTCTGTTTTTGCTTCAGATCCCCTTCACTAAAGACTGTGGCTCTGATGACGTGTGTGTCAGTGATCTGGTGCTGAGCGCGAAGACAGACACAAAGGCGTCCAGGTGAGAATCACTGACCTGTCCCAAGTGTATAATACAAGATGTGACATGTCATATTTGCTGTCTGTTACAGATGTTGAGTTCACAGCTTTGAAGTAAAGGCCAGATATGCTGTGTTTCAGAACTTCACTTGATATGTGATGGTTTCCTCAGGATAAAGAATTTAGTTGTTAATTTAGAGTTGAAGGTAAAAATAGTGCTGACAGAACAAGCTTGGGCAAATCTTCCTTCATAATGAGTTATTTGTGAAGTAAGAAGTTATCATCTGAAAGGCCCTGAAGAATTTTTTTCTTTTTTCTATAATATGAGGCCTTACAGCACATTTTCTTAATCTGTGATCTTCTTGCTGTTTTTAGGCAAGCAGAACTACACAAATGTGATCAAAATACAGTGACACAGTCCCGATGAAATGGGTGAAGTTGTGAAACTGATTTTTACAGCCAAAGTCAAGCGTTCATGGGTTCATTCAAAGGACATTTAACGACACAACACTGAAGAATTAAGAGTACATTGGTAGTCCCTGTATGCTACACAGTGTTGCCAGATTTGGCTGCTTTGGGGTGCATCATGCGAGTTGGGCAGGTGTTTCAGCACAACTTGGATATGAAATAATTTTTATTCTTTCTGTACAATATAACTTCATATCAGTATTCTAGTCCACTTGTGAACACGTAAATTGTTGTTTTAATTTCATACTGAACAATTGTTCTGAACCACATCACTAATGTTTATGAATTATGTATTGTTGGGTAATTTTTCATCAGTTTGGGTGGATTTTGACCGATTATTAGGCTGGAAAACCTAAAACCAATCTGGCAACACTGATGCCACACGCTCACAAACAGCACAAAGCAAAACAAAACAAGTAACAAAAATGAAACAAAACAAAAGCTATTAAAGGAATGATTAGGACTATTTGAAGTGGGGCTGTATGAAGTACTTATCAGTAGTCAGTTTATTAGCTACAGCAGATGCTGGTTAGCACACTCCTAGTTTGGAGCAGCAGAGAGGGTCATCACCATGGAAGCTAATCAATGAATTGTTGTAGACAGAGTCAGCAACAAAACATAAACCTCCTGAAAAAAAGTCCCATCTAAGATAATCAGTTTAAATACGTGCTATGTTTAGAATATATTTACCACTTTCTTTGTTTTCAGACAGCCTTTTCTGAGGAAATTGCCATCAAGTAAGCCAAATATCAGTCCCTCCAAACCAATCAAACTCTACAGGAAAAAAATCAGTCATTTTACTGCACAGAACACGGAAGTTCCTGGACAACTGCCGCCTCTTATTTTTGTTATTGTGTGACTTCAGTGACTGCAGGAATTTTGATTTTGGTTTGGAGAGAGCTGGCTTGTATAACGGTGGTTTCCCCTTGGAAAAGACTGTGTGACAGCGAGTAGAGTGGTGAGAATATAGCATACACTTAAACGTGTTTTTTTAGGTGGCTGAAGTACATTTTGCTGATGACCCTCTCCACAGCAGTTCATTGCTTAACTTCTCTTGTATCTCTTGTCACATGGCAGCAGGTTGAGCAGGCTGTAGCTGGGCTGGGTGTTTACCTTTAGTACTCCAAGTTTATACTTCACCTCCCTTGTTGTGAGCAGTTTCATGGAGGAACTACTTTCTTTCTAAGCTGAATGAAAGTAGTTCTGGTAGATTCTACTGCAGAAAAAAGTTCTTACTGCTCACAACAAGATCTGTGGATTGTTTTGAGCAACCAGGTCATGATTTATGGAAAGAGACACTGGTTTTGAATTTTTCAAATGCATTTTTTGGTGCTTTGAAGAGAATGTAGATAGTATCTCCAAAACTCTGCAACTCACACAAAAAAAAATAGGTTAAAATAGTACTACAGGCAGGGGGGAAAATATGTATATTTGATTTTGGGATGACCTGGGCCTTTAAAATCATGACAAATGAGAAATAAAGATAGTTAAGATTCAGTTGTATACACCTTTATATAACAGAGATGATAGAACTGAGCTAGTATTAGACAAAGTTTGGCAAAGTCGCTAATCCTCTATTTAATGTTATGCCTTTGTAACTCTTAACAACCATTACACCATTTTCTATTTTCTCTGTTTTATGAGTCTGTCTTAACTGCTAATAGCTGCACAAATTGTTTTCCAGTTTATACAGAAACTTCATAGCCCATAAAGTGGTTCAGACTTGTGAGCTTGGAAAAAAAACTTTTGGAACGAAAAAAGTTTGGGTGATACACGCTTAGTGAATTAACTCAGATGAAAGGATATAAACAAGGACTTTACAGAGAGAGTTCAACACTTTTTAAAATACTTTCCCACATTCAAACACAGCTGGTCTCATGCAGCTGCTATTGATTTTCAGTTTTGTAGGCTTAAATGTGGTGTATGCCTCCTTCTATGCTCCTTAATCTGAAGGAAGGTCCTGAGATTCTTTGCTATGTGAAAGCTGTATTATGCATATTAAGGTGGAGGTAGGTAAAGTAATGTTCCTCTACTTGCTGTATGTCTCCCCTACATTTCTAGACGTTAAGGAAGGCCAACAAGTTTTTAAACAATATGAATGACTCACCCACAGCTCAGGGTAGATCCCATCTTTTAATTATAGGTGAAAGACTTCTGGTCAATTAGACAATATTCATTCTATGATTGTGCTCCTTTAATCTGTGACATATTTCAATAATCTGACCTCTTGTGTTGCAGCTCTGATCCCTTTCTGGTCAGCGCTAATAACCGAGAACTGTCATTTGAAGTTGTTGTGAAGAACAAAAAGGAGAACGCATACAACACTCAGGTTTTGGCCACGTTCTCCAGCAACCTCTACTACTCATCCATCTTTCCTCCTGTGAGTGAAAAAGGCTTCAACTGTATCATCATTCAAGTCATTACATACACCATATTGGCTCTTTATTAGTCATTATAAAGCGCTTATTAATGCCTTCTTCTGCACGACTATATTCTACAAGTACTAGTCCATTACTGCTTATTGATTGTAAGTATGGAAGTTGTTGCACATTAATTATCATATTAATAAATTTAACACTTAATAAATATAAGCTAATCTTATGTAACAAAACGCAAAACTACAAGTGTTCAAATAGTGCCCACATAACTCTAAATTAACCCTCTATGGTATGTACTGTAATGCCAGTAGGTTAAAAAAAAACTGATGTTTCTCATAACCCTCCTCAACAAAAGACAGTGATCACTTTTGTTACAATGCTTGTTTTCAGTTTCTTGGTGTTTCTTCTGACATACAGCATGGTACCACCATCTTTGGCTCACTATTTACGAGTTAAATTAAATTAAAATAGTGAGCAATGCATTTTGCACCCTATCTTATACTTATTGAACAGTATATACGTACGCCTAAATTCCCAATACCAAAAATGTCAAATGTCCATAATAATACGGTGCTACTTCAAAGCAACATTTACATTTTAAGAGTTTTCCATTACTTAATTGTAAATTAAAGTATGATAGATAAATAAAAAAATAAACGTTACTCATCTAAAATGACAGAAAAATACATTTTCAGACCATTTTTTGTGGTGAGAGATGATGGAGATGAACCATGTGAGAAAGGCCACAAAAAACAGATTAAACATGGCCTCCAGAGAGTCACGGGACAAATTAAAACACTGCTATTTGTTTTGCTATTTGCCTCTTTTTTTAAGTATCACACCATATTTGAGGATGTATCGTGTGAGTATAAAGGGTCAAAAATGGATATGTTACCTCGAAGCGACGCTGTACCATAGAGGGTTAACAGAATATGTTCCCCATTATAAAGTGAGATCTTGCTCATAAGTAATTCACCAGTAATTTGACACATACCCACACAGGTTCCTTATTTTAAACTTGTCTCCTCTTCACACTTCAAATCAGTCATAGCACACAACTACTGCAATTAACAGACCTTATTCTGAAGTGATGGGTTACACCCTGAAAAAATGGACCTCCACTTAGATGCACAGGTTGTTTTCCCATTCAGTGTGAGAGTAACAAAGTTATCACAAGTGGAAATATTTCCTTTGTTAATGCACAGAGATTTTCAGTCATATCTTTTTTGTTCAAGTTCCTTTAAGGCTAAGAACAAATTCTGATTAAACTATTCTGAATGATACATTTACAGGCAGATGGAGTCAAATGCACTTCAACACAACCTCAAACTGTCACTTGCCAAGTGGGATACCCGGCATTAAAAAAAGACCAAGAGGTACGTGCAAGAAAAAAAAAATCAATTTCTCCGCTTAACTGTTTGAACTCATTTTGAAAATACAAATGTTTTTGTTTGACCAGTTATAGGAAGTAATGCAAAACATGATGTTTTTTCATTGCAGATGAAATTTCAGATCAATTTTGATTACAATTTTGATCATCTGCAAAACCGAGCTGAGGTTAAATTTGAGGCCAAGAGGTACGCTGAATTAATTAGAAATTCAATTAAAACATTGTGACTCTTAATTAAAATTATAGACATCTATTAATGCTCTGTACCTTTTTTCTTTACAGCGATGGTCAAGAGGAAAGACCTGCAGACAACAAGGTGGACATATCCATTCCTGTTCGCTATAATGCAGGGATTGTTTTATCAAGGTGATTTTTCTTTTTGTTACCTCTACACTGTTGTTTGTGAGTTCAAGTCATGCAGCGTAAGACTGACAGTCGACGATGGCAAATCCATTTAAGTGTTAATGTTTATGGTTTCTTTGTCCCAGGGAGTCAAATATCCATTTCTACGTGGCAGATTCTGCCATTCCAGTGGTAACAACAGTGAAAACTCTAGATGACATCGGTCCAGAGTTTAACTTCACAGCAAAGGTGCAATAAAACGCTTTTTATTATGGTGTTTGTAACAAGCGTTAATTAATGTGTAACAAGGCCCTTACAAGATGCTTATTAACATTAATGTGTTAATAAGACAATATAAGTGTTAATAATAGCATGACAAACACGTTTATTGTTAGATATTTATAAGCAATCTTATAAGAAGTATAAGTTTATGAACTGCTTGAGAATGTTAAGAAAGGTCATATGAGTTTCTTATGATTGTTTATAATAGCATTATAAATAAATGTATTGAGTTTAACCTATTATGTCATTGTTAAACCATTACTAAGCATTTGTTGATTTCTTTATACTTATTTATGCTTTTATTCGCAGTTAACTATGCATTTTGAAGGTAGCAGATCTTAAAGTGTGCACTATCCCTATTAAGGTTAATTAATCCTTTATTACGCACTCGTCAACAACGTATGTAGAAATCACATAATAGATAAGTGAGCTAAACTCAAAAATGTCTTCGTAAGAAACAATTATAAGAAACTCGAGGCTTTTAATAAAATTCTTAAGCAGTCTATAAATTGTTAAGTTTCTTATAAGTGCATATAAAGGTCTTATAATCTAACAATAAGCATGCTATTATAACACTTATATGGTCTTATTAACACATAATAATCTAATAAGCATCTTATAAGGGCTTTATTACCTACTAACCAACACTTACAATAACCTTAATGTAAAGTGTTAACAATGAATCCATCTCTTAAAATATGTTTAATTCCTCCTATTTATTTAAATATTTATGAAATCTAATTGTATTTAAAGGTTTCAACGGGTAACTTCCCCGTCAACCTCCTGTATCTGACCATTGCTCTGCCGATGACCACAAAAGGTGGAAACCAGCTCCTGTATGTTACCAAGGTGGACGGGAAAGCGAGTGCTCAAGTGAGTGATTATCAAGTACCAGCAACTTTTTTTACAGTTTAAAACCAGTTTAAATTTAAAAAGCACTGTTTTGCAAGCAACACATAACTGGAAAGCTACAGCCGAACTAAGCAACATCACATCTCTCAACTCGTTCACCAAATCTTTGAGACAGTGGTTACTGGACAATGAATCATGCTGTCATAAGCTGGAGTAGTGGTTATATCTTTTTTTCTAGTTTGTGCTCATTAGCTTTTGAATGTATACTTTTAATGTTTTTTTATATGCATCAACCTGCCAGGCACAGCAGATGAAAATTAGTCTGTTTGCCACATTTTCAATACATGATAACACAAGTGCTCGTGTTAATTAATCTGCATGGTCCCTTTGTAAAGAAAATAATCATAAACATGTACTTCATAAACGTCCTGGTCGACAATCAATATGCAATATATAGAGTAATTTTTTTTTTTTTTAAATCACTGACTTTCAACCAGTTTTCTACATATTCTGTATATTCAGTGTGTAACTGAGTCGCCAGGAGTTGGTGGTGATATGATGGCAAATGTTAACTAGGGACTCAGTTTTCTTGGTTATGAAATGGCACCATAGCCTCTAAAAATACTACTATAATCTAAACAATAAATGACCTCAGGCATCTCCACCTGTAGGGCGGCTCTGTCAGCTGTGATTCCAGCGGCCTGGTTAATCCTCTGAAGATTGGTGCGAAGAGCCACAAAGTGTCCTTCACTGAGGAAAGCCTCCGAGGCACGGACAAACTGGTCAGTCAC
>JAJHUR010087668.1:0-124894 GCA_027495735.1 Lutjanus campechanus | reverse complement strand
CCATTTAGTCAAACAATACTTGGGGGAGATGGAAAATGCGAATGAGAGCAGAACAGGGTGTTGAGTTTCTGAACTCTTCTGCTTCATGATGTGTCCCCACAGGCGAAAGAGATTCCAGGAATTAAAATCTTCCGCTCATCTACGACTATCTACTACACAAATGCTGAGATGTACTTGGAGGCCCTGCAAGAGAAGGTGTGTGTATATGTGTGTGTATGTGTGTCCATGAATATGGACGTGTGTTTGATTACAAGGTGTAATCCCAGTCTGCCATCTACAGCACCCTTAATTGCTTTCATTATCTCCCTCTCTGGTCTCACTTTCTCTTCTTTCTCTTTAATGTGATGTTCGGTTTTTTGTGCAGAGTGGAATTGAAATCGGGAAGCTGCTGATGGCCAAGAGGAAACGAGACACAAAGCTGAAGCGTAAACAAGAGAAAGAGAAAAAGAAAGCTAAAAAGGAGGCAAAGAAACAAGTATGATATCCTTTATCCTTAATGCCACATTTAGAGTTAACTCATGTTACACCAATTATGGATTTGAACTGATAACTTCCACTTTTTCAACCTTTTCGCAGAAAAAAGCAGTCAGCCACTTGTCCAACGGCACGTTATCTTTGAAAGAGTCAGTGATGACTGAGGGGAAAGTCTCTGCAGGACTGAAGGGACAGAAGCAGGGGAATGGTGTAGCCATGAGCCTGACAGAAACCTCTACAAAAGGCCAAGTAAACTGGGCTTACCAACATGACCCAGCCATGTCAGACTCAGATTCAGATGCAGGTTGCCATGGAGATGACAACATCACCCAGGTATCGCACCATGGTGATGATGAGGAAACGGGACAGGCCTTTGGATCAGGCACACACAGCATCATCTTGGACATTTCGACAACCAGCTTTGTGGACACAGTCGCTGTGAAGACCTTGAAAAATGTATGTGTGTGTTGACATTAATCAGTGTTAAATGAGTGAATAAGACACAAGGGAAGGCATGCATGTTCATGTATGTTTTTAACAGGGTTCCTACGCCTTTTAAAAGTCAAATTCAAGCAGTTTTCAAGGTGCATTTTGAAGCTTTTCCAGCATCTTATAGCTGAAGTAATTATTTCACTTCTTCATCACATTAAATCAGATGTTACTCTGTTATAAACAACTAAATTTGTTCCGTTATAGACTTTAAGATGACAGTAAGTAGCGTCTAAAATTTCAGTTTTAGGCACTTTTCAAACTTTGAAAACACTGCATTAAAATTCAAGTGTTTTCAAGGATTTCCAACACCTGTGTAAAGAGCAGAAGACAAAACCTAAAGTCATATCTGTTTTTTTTTTAACCCCAGATATTCAGGGACTTTGGAGAGATTGATTTGGACATCTATCTCGCAGGCTGCCAAGGTGAGTGGCACAGCAGACACAACAGAGACAAAGTTAATGTCCTTAATGCAGAGTCAAGGTACAGAGGCTTCAGATAATGAATGCGTCAAGGTCTCAGCCTCGGTGGCGCCACATGATTCCCTGTGGGACATAAATATTTATTTCTATAATCATAAAACTGCGTTCCGTCTCATGCTTTAGTAAGGCTGCTCATTGTCATGTAAAGTTGCAATGATTAGTTGATTAATTGATTAATTGTCAACTATTTTGGTAAGTGATTAATCATTTTGAGCATTTTTTAAAAAAGAAAAAATGTCAAAATTCTCTGATTTCAGCTCTTCAGTGTCTTCTACTTTCTTTACCCCCCTATGACAGAAAACTGAATATCTTTGGGTTGTTTGCAAAACAAGACATCTGAGGACATAACTGACATTCTGACATTTTATGGACCAAACAACCAGTTAGTTTATTGAGAAAAAGACTGTCAGATTAATTGATCATGATCATAACTTGTTTTAATCAATTAGTTGCTGTCAGGGTGTCTTTAACAACACATTAAAGTTCCACAATGATTCCTGCACAGCTGAGGTGACCAAATGTTGGCATGTTACCGCTGCTCAGAGGTAGTCTTGAATATTGAAAGTAAAAAAATAATCTTTTCTATTCAGTCCTGTTGCTTGCAAAATTTCTATGCTTTGCCCTCTGATTGATTTATTAGCACATAATAGACAATAGATAAGAAGTTTCTCAGTCTTAGTTGAAACTGCATTTCTCTTTGTTTGTCATAGTTTCAATCATATTGTGACTAAATGCGCATAGCTTCTGATTTTGTATTGACTCAGTTTTGACAATTTTTCCAGGTGATCATAAGGTAGTAAAGACAGTAACAGGTTAACCTGCATCTGGCCAACGTGTGTGTAGTTTGATTGACATCAAACACAGCCCCATGATGACAACCTTTCCTGCTTTCTTTAAAGCTAGTGCATAAAATCTTATAAAAGTGTGTGTCCTGCAGCGGTCTGACTTTTGAAAACTGTTACCAATCAAAATGTGGGACATGGTCTCAATATGTAGGACATGGGACAACGGATAAAAATGCTGTGCAGTTTCACATAAAGTGGGACACCTCGTCACCCTATCACACCTTTTAATTCAACAGTACACAGTGTACACAGTACTCATTGTCAGCTAACAACTGATATGTCGGAGCAACTAAAGTCTGGGTTTACAGGGTGTACTCAAACTGCTAATATGATCCTTACAAAAGAACCAGAAACACAAAGAGGGACTATGAAAAAACAACAACAAAGGCAACACAAAGTTAGGGGTGAATGGAAGCAGGAGTCAAAGGATGTGATGTTCTGCAGTGTGTGCTGCCATTTTCCACAACTAGTCGAGAAATCTAGCTAAATTTTCAGAAACAATATCTTCAGCAAACAAGTAATGCTGTATTAAGTTGTGTTAAATTGCTGTTTCTGTTTTGTTTTGTACATTTGGGCCAGCAAAAATGTATTTTGTCTACCAAATGTCTATATTTGGTGGCTCAAGTACATTTTTGGTGGCGCTTGGGGCCAGTGCTTGAAAATGTGAGCATATATCCCTGGTTGCAGTCCCATTGTCATGCATGTTTTTCTGTGTGGTCAAATATCAGCATGTGTCGTGGATCAGCTGGAAACGGCAGGGTTCTTCACAGAGTCAATCCCAAAGAGCAGGCTGTTTGTCACGGTACATGACGCAGTGCTTCACATTCTCCACAAACGGCGGCAGACAGACTTCGTACTTGTGAGTTCATTACTATGAATATAAATTACACTTCTGAGCTCACTTATCTGCCATCAGCACTAAATCCTCCCTCATATTTTTCCAGGATGTGTACTGCACCACTCAGATGTGACCAGCAGGGGTCAGACTGTTCCAACTCTCGCCATCTTCTCCTCCTCCTCTTCTAAGGCTGCTGGCTGCTCCACTGCTCACCATTGGTTGCCACTGTCTCCTCCCACTTCTGCGGGGGAGAATGCACCACCTTGACATGGCGGCTGGTTGCCATGGAAATACAGGGAGCCGTTGCTGTGGCAACAGGCTTTTTATGATATCGTCTAATGAGATAGCCAGCAATACGTCATTGCAGCTCTCTCCCTCTGTGGTGTGTGTGAGAGACAGAGAAGGGGCGGGGGTTGAGTGGGAGAATGTAACACTGGACTAATAGGAGTCTGTATTTATAGCCTGTGTGAGAGAGTAGAGAGTGAGTGAAAGGTTGACTGTAAGAGGAGACGTGAGAGGTGTTGCTATGAACAAATGGGCCATCATGTTTGTCTGTCAATCTGCTGTCTACACTTGAACCAATGCAGTCGGCCCTCTGATTGGAAATCTAAATGTATTCCACAACAAAGCAATAAAATGTAAATATTTGTAATTGATCTGGCTGGGCCATTCCCTCTGGGAGGGGTTTTCAATCCGCATATCACCACTTATTTGCACCAAAAGCCTCCAAGAATGAGCTGAATTGCAAATATGGTGTAAGTTTAAAAAGAGCAGCAAGCTTTTACACAAAGCGTGGGTGTATTTATAGTCAGTATTCACACGTCTGATTCCTCTGACATCTTGAGCTCCCTTCTATTTTCGGGATCCAGTGTCATGTTATCATCTGCCATCATAACTGACAAAAGATAAACACTGTATTGTAAAATACTGTATGCTGTATGTTTTCCCTGTATTGAATAGAGGTGGATAATATAAGTGTTCCCAGCCATAATAAATCATTTTTTTACTTTTATAAATGTGTTTTAAAACACGGAATGTTTAAAAGATCTGTAAGAAAAGTCCAATTATAGGTGCAATTATATAAATTAGAAAAATTTGCAGGTTTCAACAAGTTAAATTTAAGACTTTTTAAGACCATTCTGAGTGCAATTTAAGACCTATTTCATGTCAATACTGGCAAAAAAGGTTTGCTGTTTTGTTTTGTTTTTTACAGTGGCTTTATGTTTTTCTGACTTCCCTGAGACTGTAATGCCAGAAAAGGAGAAATCTGTAATACATTTACTTTAATAAATCATAAAATGACCATGCTAAGTTGAAATACTCACTTCTCTGACAACAACACTACAGCCACAGTGTCTCCCTGAGAAATTTCTTTTCCAGTCTGTAACTTGTGTTATTGTTTGCCCATTTCATTAAGAGTTCAAATTAAAGCTGATTGTTGAATGAATTAGTTAGTGTCTGTATGTAAGTCACAAGAACTTATTAATGATCATTTAGAATGAATAGATGTTTATAACAGTTCAATTTAGCAAGATGTTACTGGAGTCTGACAGGGAAGCGATGCAGACAGTCACTGAACTCAAACTGTGTATTTTCAGAGCAGTGGGCTTTTGTTTCCAATGGGCTTAGCTTTACATTGGCTGACAATCAACAGTTTTAAACAGCTGATCAACTTACAGTGTGGAACTCGTCCTCCCTTGTTATTGTCAAATTGCAACATTTCACTTGTCATGTACTTCTGCAGCCTGTCTGAGCTTCCTTGAGTATTCCTTAAAATACAATACAATGCATTTTTGGCCCCCAAAACACAACTAAAAGCTAGTCTGAATTTGAGTTCAACTTTATTAAATGATATTAAATGTTAACCTCATGATCCAATCAATTTGTGACTTGTAAAAATCCCATTTAAGACATTTTGCTTACTTCTGTCACATTTTAGCACATTCTAAGGCCTAAAATTAAAAGGATTGGATTTTAAACTTTTTAAGACTTTTTATATGCCTGCATAAACCCTGAAAATAACTTTCCTAACCATTAGTGACTGATATATGTGTAAGAGATCCTCTAATTATTGTTTCCTTCCTTGGATGAACCACTCCAAAGTAAACACAAAACATCAAGTGCAGCAAAACACACACATATTTCCTTGGAAGTGTTTATCGCTCACTCTTCTTCTACCTGACTGATTACACTTCCAGTTGTCTGTGAAATTTTTTTATTTTTGTACAGATGTAAAAGTGAAACATTTTAATGTGACTGAACCACAATACTTTTTGTACATATAGCAATGTGTTATGAATGAAGTATGACTGAGACCATGTAAATAAAGAGTCATAAAAACACACAGTGTCCATCGTTATCTGGTCTTTTATTGCTTCTTTCCTGACACGGTATCAAGTCTCTTTCTCCTCCCCCACATACCAGTCTCCTGCTCTTTGCACAATTCAGTCTGAAGTTTTTCTCCTTCTCTTCAGATGGAAATACTGATCATCATCCCCTCCAAATATTGTTAACACTGATTCACAGACCCTACAATACACTGGATACTTAAGTTAGTTCATAACACACAGCTGGAAGTGGTGATGCATTGTCTCTTTTTGATTATTTGATTTTTTCTTTATTTTTTTTTTACAAATGGAAGTTGTTTTTGTACAGTTGATTAAGAGAATACAGAACACAATGACCAAAAGGCAATGTCACATGTAAATGAAGACACCGCTGCCATGGTCCAACACACACTGACATGCGCACACCCACACACACACATGTACAGATACACAGGTGCATCTACACACACATTCAGACCATGGCATATCAGCAGCAGACATGAGGTCTTTCATTTAGAAAGTTTCAATAAAATCTTTTATGTTTCTGCTTGTTTAGCGCAAAATGGATGACATATGTCACGTCATGACGACGACCACGCCCTCCTTTTGGGTGAAAACAAGAACTGTAAAGGCAGCCAGTCATTATGTGTGTCTGACTCAAACACTTCATCAAAAGTTATTTAATGATGTTACTGAGTGTCTGTAGATCCAAGTGAATCAGAGAAGAGTCTTAGTGATCGTGTAATTTAAGTTTTTACTGTGAAAAAAAAATCTGGCCCTGTCATAAAACTTAAACTTAAACTTAAACATAAAATTTTAACTTGGAAATTGCCAGGAGCAGCAGGTATTTTAATGTTAATAATTCACATTAATAGAGCTGACCTATCTATAAATAATGGACCTTGTAAACAGCATAAAGTAACATAGGAAGTGGTGCGAAAACCGACAAGTTTTCTATGTCTCTCCGCTCGAAGTAAACAGTCGCCGTGTTAAGAACAAACTGCTTGAGACATCGGCTCTGCTTCGCCACAGATGTAATTAGTTTATAGTAAAGCCAGACTTCCAAAAAAGCTAAATAAAGTGTCTTAACAATATAAAAAGTGCCGGATGTCTGAAATACATATTTCACATATTTCATTCATTGTTCATCTGACAGGCCATTGGATTTGGGCACCTAATAGCTATGTATTTAAACTGACAAAAACCTCAGAATTTGTCTTTGCTCCTGGTCAAATTAGAGTGGCTGTTTTCACCCAAAAAGGGGTGGGGTCATGACACAGGAGCAAAGTACCCAGATAGGCTGTTCTCATCCGTGGCGTGACATGTTGGGATGGATGAGAGTGTTGAAACCCTGACAAACAGGAGGCACAGAAAGGGAAGATATCACGACTACACTGGACACTTCACACTCACAGAACGAGACGGGACGGGACAGCACAAAGGCGGGGAGGGGAGCAGAGAGAGGGGAGAGTCAGCGAGGTAGAGTCAGAAAGCAGAGCAGAGGGCGTATCAGCATGTGATGACTGTATGGGTGTGTTTCAGTTCTTCTCCCGACTAATCTTTGGTCCATTTGTCCAGGGCTTTAAAACGGTGAGGTGTGTGTGTGTAGCCAATCTGTGCTTTGCTCTTACCAGGCCTGTGTGGTGCGCATATTTTTTGTGTAGTTTGTGTGTGTGTGTCTGCTGATGTTGAGGGCGACCTTGGCTCTGTGTTCTGTTGGGGCTCAGTTCGTCAGATGACACTTTCAAAGAGCAGCGTGCTCTTGGTTCCTGCAGGGGGCAGCAGCTTGGCCTCGCTCTCTGGGGCCAGGTACTCCAGGTGATGTCTGCCCCAAACTGGGGTGGTTAGGTGCTGCCATCGCTACACAGACAAAGAAAAGGGCACAGAAATGATGATGAGGTGTTTATTGGAAAGACCACATACATAAACAAAATAAATATGGACGCAGCGTCTCCACTTCCTCCCACTGTACAAAAAAGGAGCCAAAATATCCTGGATACAAGCACTGCCCACATCCTTTGGAGCCAGAGTCTATGCAGTTGTGATCAGGGTTAAAGCCGCAGTATCGCCGGCCAACTCAATCACGAGCAGGGATCAAATGTCAATCATGATGTGGAACCCCCTTTTTATGGTCTCAAATAAATAATTAAAACCAAACTGATCAGAAAAAATAAACATTTGAACAAAGTGTGATAAAAACTACCCAAAATGACAGAAACCATCATTGGGAAAAACATCTTTGGCGTGTACTTTGATGTTTTAGTTTGGCCCATGCCAAAATAGAGGCAGCGGGATGTGTGACCTATACTGCAGCCAATCAAGATGTTTTGGCTTCACCTTTGGGAAGCTGTCATCTTTTCCATTTCTATGTCAAAGAGACAGACGCTTCTGCCCTCTCTAATGAGCCCTCTGGGTGTCTATACATTTTTCATTGATGTGTGTGTGTGTGTGTGTGTGTGTGTATATATATATTCTTCAGGGGACCACAAGGAAGTAAGTCCTGGACTTTATGTACTTTTTATGATTTTATTTGATCATTCGTTGAATAAACTAAACTAAACTAATTTAAACTGAAAGCCATTCTTCTTGCAATCAAGCCTGCACTCACTCACAGAGTGGTAAACATTTTGGCTATGCTGCCTGCTCCAAACACCATGAAAAACACGTGTATGATCAATTTATCTATATTTATTCTATATTTAATATTAACTTTAGAAACTTCAAAATGCTATATTTTAGAAAACAGAATAGGGTCAATATAGGGATATTGATATTGCAACAATATTGTAGGAATGGCTACTGGTGCTTTTACAAAATATTAGAACAATACGATTTCTGATAAATAATCACCAGTAATGTGGATAAAATGATAGTACAACTTCTAAACCAGTCTGGTAAGTTCAGAAAATTACCCTAAAATAACTGGAATGCAGCCTTTAAAACCCGGAAAGGACAACACTTATGCGGTATCACGATATAATGATATCCAAAATCTAGGACAATATCTACAGTATTCTCATGACATCGATATAATACCAATGTACTGCCCAGCCCTATTGCATACTCTCTTTTATTTTTCTATACTTATCCAGACATGGAAATGACTAAAGTTCCATACTGCGTAGGAACCCTGAACCTTCTCCAATGAGTGATGAAGAAATCAGCAAACCAAATAACGGTCATGAGAGGGAGGGCAGTATCCATGGAGATGCATTTGTACTGATTACAAGCAGAAACATGCCCAAGAGAATGTGCCTTACTGACCTCCCGCAAAGATCCTTTGCAGCGCAGTAGCTTGTAGAGAACGGTGAGAGGGATACAGAGCATGGAGGACAGGGCTAATGCCCAGCCAAGCGCTTCACCCCACAGGGGGTAAGTGTACACTGTGTTGTAGGTCAGGGGCTTGTAGTTCACCACGTGGAAGAGGAACACTCCCTATATGCACAAGAAAATGTCAGCTGTTTGCAACTGGCAGGTAAAACTTATAAGAAAAACCTGTAGAGCAGCACTCACCACACAGACAAAAGGCGTGATGTAGGACCAGCACCACTTCATGTAGGGCAGGGGCTGATAACCGATCATACGAGCCACGTCGTCCATGAATCTGTCTGCGCCTGAAAGAAATGACAAAAGGAGGTTGTAATAATGCACTGAATTGTGCCGTTTGTGTTGTGTGTATTATAGTTGTTTGGTATTGTCTCACCATAGACCCATGCAATCACCACACACTCCCAGAAGGCCTGCCACAGCAGAGTGATGCCACTGGCAGAGTAGTAGTCAAACAGCTGGAAGACATACATCCCTCCCTGACAGAAACAGAGAGAGCAGTCAGCATCAAGACCACCCCGTTAATACTTTATGTCTGACCTATTTCCAGCCTTGTCTCCACTGTTTAGGCTTTCATCCCACTTCATTCCTGCAATGGCTTCTTGAGCCCAGTTAACCATTATGCACAATCCATGTATTAAAAAATGTGTCTATATATCAAGACATTAAAGATATATTATTAAGATAAATGTAAGACTTTTCAATGCCACCATTTAATTGAATGCAAGACCAATTTTGCATTAAAACTAAAATTATAGATAAGGCAAAATAACAATAACTGGTTAAGTTATAGAACATTTGTCAAAATACGTTTATTAACAGAAATGTTTATTAGCGAGAGACTGAAACAGGACAACAGAGGCATTCAAACTCAATTCTTGCTCGTGGGAGTATTTTAGATCATTTTCAAGCACCATTAAACCATTGAATAAATTAACATTTAAGACCTTTCAAAACATAATTTAAGACCATTTAATACCTTGTAAGGCCTTTTATTAGTAATTAGAATTTAAGACATTTCAAGACTTTAAGGACCTGTAATCACCCCGAGAAACATTAAAAATAACAAGTTCATTATGTTACAATGCAAGCCTTCAAATGACTGTGTATCCCTAATTTGTAAAGGTATAATAGGTGGGTTTTTTCCTGAAAAAAAATCATGTACAGACTCATATGAACATAATCCCTTCCAGTCATCACTTATGACCCATTAGAAGTGTGTTGTGGTGTCTGTCTTTTCTCATTTTCATGTTATTTTGCTGTGCCTGGGATATTTCTGGGCATCAGCCTTTGGGCAGTGGATGTGTAGCCCCCAGCCAAGAAGAGTGTACAACTTATAATCCACAGTAAAATTCCTGATGGTTAGTGTTATTGTTTCAAATTTTACTTATCATTAATACAGTGTTTGAATATTGCACTTAACTCACAGTAAATACTATCTAGCAGCATCAGTCAGCCACAGTCTCTCAGACACAGGCCAGGCTATGAAAGCATAGCAGGAGGCAGCGACAGCACAAACTTTTCTTTTGTCTGAAGTTTTTTTGTTGTTGTTTGTTTGTTTTTAGAAATGTGCTGAGGGAACCTTGATTGAAGATGGTCATCCTGTCTGCAGAATATGGAGAAAGAAGATGTTGCCAGTCATCTTTGTGATGACCACCCACTTCACTCACACTTGTCAATAATGTAAACTGAAATTTTCTGTTTTCTACTCTTGTAAAAATTTTACACGTTGCTCTGTTGCTGACTCTAGTTGCCCATTGTACACATTACATTAATTTAGTCTTCCAACCAACATATTTTGTTCATTTAAAATCTGACAGTCATTGTTTTGGTTGTTGAAGTATTCCAACTGGAGAAACAAACTCATTAAACTCCTGTCGGTTACTGTGGGGCTCATTACAGACAGTATCACTGTCATCGTCAGACTCATTTGTCTTGTAAATTGTGCATGAGGTCATTGCATATAGGGCTACTGAAATGCAATTCTGCTGTTATTTGAATGCTTGTGCATACAAAAAGTGCATAGTGCTGCTGATTCTTTAATATAAATCTATTTATATATAAAAGTTGGTGAAATGATTTGCATGTGTGTATCAGTGTTTTTTGTATATTTCCAGCACATTTTAACAATTACATAATAATACTGATAACCGTGATAGTTCTGGTTACTAAAATTGTGATATGAAAATTTCATGTTTCTTTTCTAAGGTTGAGCTGCACACCCATACACACACACAGACACAGCAGACTGAGGACACAGACAGGGTGAAGGTTTGTTTTAGTTGCATTTATACAAAATCTGGGGTTGTGAGGAGGTGTGGGCTTGTTTATTTGTACTTAACATTTAAATTTTCTGATTTACTCCTTTGTTCTTGCTAATACCCGTGCCTCTCTTAACTGACCCATCCTAAGTCCTGCTCCTTTTTGGTCTGTGCTTCAATAGCAAGCTTGGTATCCAGCAGAGCCTTGGTCTACTCTGCCCTTTCCTGTTCTCAGTACTTAGATATGCTATATGTCTATGTTGAAAAACAAACCAAATTTTGACAAAGATTGAGATCTTGCTGTAAAAGCAAAACACCAACCAGCTAACAAGATTGCAATCCCCGGCTCCTTCAGGCTCCATGTGTCCCTGGGCAAGTTACTGAACCCCAAATTGCCCCTAATGGCTGTTCCATCGCTGTATGATTGTATGAGTGAATGGATGAATGTGACTGGTGGCTGTAAAAAGCACTTTGAGTAGCCGTTGGACCAGGAAAGCACTATAAAAATGCAAGTCCGTTTACCATTCCCATTTCTATATCTAAGCACGGGGAACAGGAGAGGAAGAAAAAGGGGCGGGACTTAGGAAAGGTCAATTCACTCTTAACCTTGCTTGACCACTGCTGTTGTGTCACTCCTTCTCTCTCATCTGTTCAGCTGGGGATGGGTGACCAACTTGAATGGTGCATTTACAAACAGCAGCTGACAAATCCTGCATATTACATCTTTAAGAGTACTCTAGGAAATCCTCACTGTACCTCTGTGACCATTGACATGTCAATGAGGAAGCAGATGACGCAGCAGATGGCTGCTACCACCTCTCGCCGCAGGGAGCCCAGGGCGGATTTAGGGGGTAGCATGTCCATGATTCCCGTTATCAAACCCTCGACCCCTACGAACTGAAAAAGAGAGTAAAAAAAATAGCAGAAACAATGAGAGAGGATGAAATTGGTGCAGGGAGTTAAATCTGAAACATGCTTCTGACAACATGTGTGGGTGTTATGAACAAACATCTGCATTTTTATCTACTATTATAATATGTGCACATAACCTTAATGTGTTCAACCCTGAATAAACATGAATACAAACAATGAATAACATTGTAAGACTTCTAAGTGGAATTAAACGGTTTGATTCTTTATTTTGTTCAGGCTCGAGTGCTGTTTTGACCCCACTACTACTTGATAACCTTCCCTCTCAACCAATCAGCACATGTCAGATACACTGTACTGCAGATATGTCTGGTGTGCATGTCAGCTCACCCCTCCACAGTCTCCCTGTGTAACAATGTTTATGTGTATCTTTGCAGAAACATATTTCAACCTCCAGAATGAGATGGGAGGATAACAGCTGCGTGCAGCTATTTTTACATCATTTACTAAAAATGGCAGCGTATGCATGGCCAATGTGGCTATGGCAGGAAAACGAGAGCGATGGACGGAGAAGAAATGAGGGAGAGAATGGAAAGTGAGAGTAAATGAATGGATTGGAGAATAGACAGACGCTCTCTGTGTGAATCAGACAGAAGCTCATTGACAAATCCCTGGGCTGTGAAACAATGGATGTAGGCACTGGCTCAAACAGACACACAACAAAACAGGCTGCTAAGAAATGCAATGCTAAAACTGGACGTGATGCATCTCAACTGCATGTGTCACAGTTCTGTAAGAGGAAGTGAAGGAGACAGGGCTGAAGAAATGAAGATTAGTTATCTATTCCACATAGGGTGCAACAGAATCAAGAAGACAGCAAATATAGAAATAATATCTTACATTGGTAAGTGTTGTCACAATACCGGAATTTCTAACTTACAATAAATACAATACATTAAAAAATATAAATATTTGTTAAAAATAACATACTTATCTAATTAACTAATCTTAGAAATTAAACAAACTTACATGTAATACTACTGCGTGTTCAGCACAACAGCAGCTAAGTTCTGACTAGAGCCAGACCGATATATTGGTTGGTTGATATTATTGCCGGATATTGACAGATCACAGTTATACCAGTTTATATCAGTATCGGCGTATATGTAGTCCAATACACACCAAGGCAGCATGTTATGTGTATTACTTTTTTTTTCTTAGTAGTAGCCTCAGTGGACCCTGAAATAAAGAAGAAAGAAACTAGAAAAGAGCCCACTGTCCTTACGGTTATCTAGCTAATATTAGCTTAGCTCAGTGTTGGTGGTAACATTTACCCACAGTAATTGATGCTGCAGAAAATTAGTATTGAAAGAATTTCAAATATTCAGTATCAATATGTAATGATAAATCGATATTTTTGACAACACTGCCTTATATTAGCATAGAGTTCCTCTAAGCTAAATGCTTTCTCCAATATATTGAGAAGTGTATATAAACAAACAAACTCAGATGTGTCAGTAATCAGTATTACCTGGCTGTCCAGACCCAGTATGAGCAACATAAAGAAGAAAAGTGCAGCCCAGAGTGGCGCCAGAGGCATCAGAGTCACCGCCTTGGGGTAGGCTATAAAGGCCAGGCCTGGACCTGCACATTAAGAAACAGAGTTAGAAGCAGAGCATCCGGGGAATATAGCTCTTACTGTCAATACTCAGCTCATTGCACTGGGTTTTAGGCAGCCCATTCGCAGGGCGGCTGTGTTCTTACCACTCTCAGCTACCTTACTGATGTCCACGCCTTGCTCTGCAGCCATGAAGCCCAGCACAGAGAATACCACAAAGCCTGCAAAGAAGCTGGTTCCGCTGTTTATGATGGCCAGCAAGAAAGCATCCCTGCAGAGAAATACAGAAAGACAGAGAAACAGAGGAAGAGAGGAGACAGAACAGAGAGAATGAGACTGTGAGAAAAGGATGCACTATAATACAGTGTGCTGTAACATGAGGCTCATGTAAGATACTCAGGACAAACATTGGCAACAGAAGAGATGGACTGTGATGGTGAACAGGGGATCAATAGCAATTTCTCTGAAAGCTGCTGTTGTCTCTTTTGTTGGCAGGTAGAGAGCAGAGAGCAAATAAGCCAATGGGAAGTCTGTCTCAAGGGCTGAGAGGGGAAAGAATGAAAGGAAAATCCGTATCGACTACTCGCTACATATACATACCGTATAGCTAACATTATAATAATGCATGTTACAGATATGATTCTCATTTATGCATGAAGTCAACAACATCCCTGTAATCTGGTCCACATAGCGAGAAATGACCTTCTGTTTATCTTGACCGGAATGGTGTAGCTGAAAACATTGGCCAAGAATCCTTTCTGATATGAAGAATGTAAAAACAACAGTTGCACCATGATGATTATTACAGTGCTGTTTCAGCAACGTCTACTCAGTCTACCGTCAACAGGCTCCATCAATGTGAAACTGCACTTAGAGGAATTCTTATGAATATGTATAATCGAAACAAGTCAGAGTGAGTATTTGGGTTAAGAAGGCAGTCCACATCAAGACCACAACTATTAAACTATATTAAAGGTCTACAGCCACACAAACAGCCTTTACACTTACTGTTCAACCTTACCACTGGTGGAACAAAAATGATAAATTATGCATTAGGGCAGATGTTACGTAAATCAAAAGTGTTTATCTACCGTATCATGGCAATTTTAGCATATTTCAAACTCAGCTTGTCGGGTTCAGCTCTACACTGCCAGACCATGCACACTTCCATATGAGGAAAGCTCAAACTAACTCCCATCGAATTAACATTCCAGTTAGGAAATAGCATGCTAGATAAATTTTGTCTCATTTGTGCTCTGATAAGTAAATACGTAAAATAGGTAAATCAACATTGCTTATCACATACATAGTCACACAGAGTACAACATAGTAGTAAAATGCATTCCCTGCAATTAACCAATCCTAAGCATTAGGAGCAGTGGGGAGCCATTGTGCAGCATCCCAAGCCAGCATCTTGGTCAGGGGCACTGACAGGAGAAATTAACTTAACATAAATGTTTTTGATGGTAGAGGAACTTGGAAAAACCAGAGGCAACCCACGTAAACACGAGGAGAAAATGATACACAGAAAGAGTCTAATAGGGGTGTCACAATTTCAATTCTAAATCAAAAGCAGGATCAGCGTTTCTCCCAGTATTTTTTTGCATGTCGACCTGGTGGCAGGCATTAAGAATAACCATACAGAAACCGTCAAGCCTCTTGCTGATAGTGTTGTTTGCTTATGTAAGTCATACAGAGGCATCAGTATTCAATTGAGAGAGTTTCATAACCAGTTAAAAACGCCTTGTAGTAAGTTTAACTGCCCCTTATAGCATGCACTTTTCTGTGATAGCAGCAACGTGCTGGCATCGGGAGGAACTGGCGCTGAGGGTTTGGCAGGTCAGAACTCGTTAGTCTAATAATGGCAGAGCTGTCAAAAAACAAACAAAAAAATCTAAATGAATCATGACACCCCTATAGTCTAATGCTGCATTCCAGTCAAAGTTGGAGGTCATAATTTCACAGCTGAAATTTCCAACTTCAGACCTCAAAGTGTTCCAGGTGCACAAGACCAAAAGTAAACAAAACATGGCTGGCACACCTGAACTAGTGCAGCCTCCTTGCATACATGAATAAAACTAGCAACCTAATGACATTGGCAACATATTTTGACATCAAGTTACATGCATAACAGTTTTTACTGCATGAAAGAATATACTTTTGGAAATGTTTGATTTCTGAGTTGTATGGAAAGCAGCATAAAGGCCTGACTCTACTAAAAAAAAGTAGTGGTTCAGACAACCTGTTGTCTGATCATGCTGGATATCAAGGGGTGAAAAAGAACCAAACACTGAGTCCTGAGCTCTAAATGTACTATACATTGGCATTTGTGGGCAGTTTACTGTATATGCACAGCTCCACAGTTATTCCAGCTATTCCTTGGCTACTCTAAGTGTGTGTGTGTGTGAGAAACAGAGCTGAGCTGACATACCTCAGAATCTTTACTCATCTTTCAACTTCCAATTAAGGTCAAGGCAGAGAAAAAGTCAGATGGCAAGATATTCATGAGGCTCCTCCTATTATGGACATTCTAAATATGCAAGCAAGCGCTGAGGTTTACAAAAAACAAATATCCCCATTACTACTATGGAGCTATCTACCTCGTAAGGGTCTTAACATGTTTATATATCTGTCTGTTTAGAGTAAACACATGCAAGTTCATGAACCAGCCTACAAAAACAGCTATAGTGAGGCCAGCTGTTTCTAGAAACAGACAATGTAACTAAGATCTGCACTTCAGTCCTCCTTAAGGGCCTAACTGACCTTCTGTTATACCGCTTAATTTCTACAGCAATTTAAAAACAACATAATGAAATTACTTTTAAAAACAACATAATGAAATGACTGCCCAAAAATAAAATAGAGCTTGTTGTCTGTTCAGGGATTGAGGACTCTATTGTGATTCTTTCTGGCAACCTATTTGCTTCTATTTTAATCAGGGCGGGAAATGGCTTTACAACTGAAATGTGAGTGCAGGAAGTCTTTGGGCCTTCGATCATAATTCCCGGCACACACGGTGTGTTCAGGTCTAAGGCTTGTTCTGGTGTGCAGAGAGCAGCACAGGCCTTGTGATACAATATATTCATTCAATGCCTTTAAAGGAGCATTTTAAGGAAAACAGTGACTGATCTTTTTGGGTACTTTATATCATTGTTAAAAAAAAGATAGACTGTAGGGCTGGATCCGACTCAGAATTTTGTCATTCGCATGAGATTTGGTTGTTGAATACAAAAATTTGACAATTCTTCCCTTTTTTCAGGACAGTGATACACTAAATTCCTATATAAGCCCACACGAGTCTCATGTTTTAGCCTAACTGAGGTTTTAATGCCTTTCTTCATTATCCTTGATGTGAAAACATCAAATTTCCACAGTCAGAGAATGTAAAAATGTGTCCTGTTGGGCTGCACAATTATATATTGAATCCAATATATCAATATTATCGAAATGGCAATATGAAGTGCAACATTCAGATAGTAAAATAAATCTTGTTCTCCAGATGTAAGAAAAAAAATTGATGTTTTTTTTAGCGAAAATAAAAATTACATTGCAAATATGATCATTCCCACTATCATGATTCATATTGCAACTGCAATATTTGTCAAAACATATTGTGCATCTTGAGTGTCCTGCTCATAGTAAAATCCCAGTGCACCATGGAGCATTGCCAACCACTGTCCGGCGTCACACTGCCTTCTGTTCTATCACCCTTCTCCGCTTCCATTGCAGTTAGTTTTGTGGTTTGTGGTGATTTTCAGACTCTGTTTGTGAAGTTTGCAGCCTATCATGCTAATGCAATGCTGTGTACAATGACACAGCTAAAAAGAAACAAGAGCCAAAACTTATTTACCTACCAGTCAACCACAGGTTTTACCTTCTTTCATCAGTTAACCTCAAGCACATGCTGTCACATGGATTTTTTTTTAGCAAAGACACCTGCTACGGTAATTTAAAAAGATATTTACATGATTCAATGTATTTATAATTCCTCATTGAAATGGTATCCCTGTGCAAAAAAAACCCTGAGTGGACTTGAAGAATCTTAGTCGATTGAGGGTTCTCTGACTGATGTTAAAACTCAGCTTGTAGGGGGCAGCCCTAACAGACTGAAAGACAGAGTGAGAGAAAACGTATATATGTAAGTATGTATAAACTCACTGGTAACAGTTGTTATGGAAGCGGTTGTAGCTGCCCAGCGCAGTCAAAGCGCCCAGTCCGATGGCATAGGAGAAGAAAATCTGAGTGCCGGCATCAATCCACACCTGTCACAAATGGAATAATCTGAGCAATGTTTCACAATCTCTTGACGCGTTTCTTAAATGCTGATTTACACTATACTGCTACATACAAATGTGAAGTGTTTGCTAAAGTTGTACCTGTGCTTCTCCAAGTTTGGACCAGTCTGGTTTCAGGTAATAAACAATCCCATCTAAAGCTCCAGGTAGAGTGACTCCGTGGGCCAAAAGAACCACCAGAACCAGGTAGGGAAACAGAGCTGTGAAGTACACAACCTACAGAAAGATGGAAAAAGAGAGTTGTGAAGTACACTTCTAAACACTGTAGGACCAATTTGTAAAGTACACATGGGGTGGGGAGGTGAAGTCTGAGGGTTATGCATTAGAACTTGCATTAAGTGAAAGTAGAAAACTCCACAGTACACCCTTAAAACATTTAAACTCCTCAAATTACATGAAGTAAGTACATAGAAAAATGTCGTTATATGATGAATTTAGCAAACTAGCTGGAAAAGTTTAGTGCTTATCAACATGGTCCATCAGCTATGGACCTAAGCATGTTTTATCACTTTGATTAAGCAATTACCTGCTTTGCAAATACTCAAGTCTTAAGTAGAAGCCCATTAGGTCCTTCCTGTAGTAGACGTGTAATGGGCCCTGTCATGTTACTTTGAAGAAAAGGTAGCCTGTAAATGGAAAGCCAGACAATTTGTAAACCTCCTGCAATAGCAGGGGTTTTTGGCAGACCTTTTCAGAAGGTAGTCTTTGTCAAGTTATGCTGAGAAAGCCGCCCCCTGCTACCTAGTAGAAGCATCAAGTCCCCTGCTAAATCAATATGGTAAGACCAAAGTAGCGAGAAAGCACATATTTGCCTTGATCTAGGGTGAACATGGGCAGAAAAGCCCCTTTCCAGCTCTCAAACATCTACATGGTGGAAAGTTACTAATCGGCTTACAGCTGGCTGGCCAGCTCAATCTCCTTCATTATTTTTTTTCCTCGCGCTATGAGCTTTGGCTACTCTGGAGACACAAGTATGCAAACACAGACATCTCCATGTGCTACAGAATAAAGATGCATTCATTATGCTAATGTATGAGAGCACACACATAAGAATAAAGAGAGGGCATCTTATTTTAACTACTAAATGAAAGTCACTCTGAACAATGTTTATGTACAGCATAACATAATAAGGATCTACGGATTACTGAAAGATTATAGCCTTACTGAGTCATTAAGCTGTACATATACATAAATTCACGTGAGAAAACAGAAAAAAGGAATTGGACATATTAGGAAACATTCAAAGAATACACGTGTGCTTATATTTGTGTTCATATGTGATTCAGTCTAGACACTGATCCTCTCTCTATACCAAAGCTGATTTAAGGTCAAAGGGCAAAGTTCTGCAATTATTCAAACCTTTGCATGAAGCCATGCAAATATTAGTTTGCACTCCATAACCCTGACAGTGGCAAGTAACATGTCACGTACAGTCAACGTTTTAAGCTGTAGCCATTAATCTGCACTCCATAAACCCAAACAGTGATATGTAACATTAAAAATCATGAATTGTACCATACCTTGCCAGTAGATTTAACTCCTTTCCACATGCAGAAGTAAACAATGATCCAGGTGGCTATGAGACACAGTACCATCTCATAGCTGATGTCACCAGGCTCGTGCAGCCCACCAGAGAGACGGAGCACTTTACGTCTAGGAGGAAGAAGACAAAGGAGCGCCCATTAAACCAAAACAAAATTCGACAAGATCCCTAAAACATTTGCAAGTCATATTTGGCTTTTATATAAATGCCAGATACATGCCAGAAAAATGAAAAATATTTTTATAACCAAACTAAAACAACATCTGAATGATCAGTATAAAGGTCAACTGGAAACAGACTGCACACAAACAGCACACTGTTAAGACCCCTAAAATTTAAGGCAGATGCTATTTGCACCCAGGGTGGAATAGCCAATGTGGCTATATACACCCAGGTGTGTATAGCCTGGCATGGCAGAGACAAGCACCCAGGTATCTGTAGCCAAAAGTACTATTTGCACCCAGGGTGTAAATGTGGCTTTTTAAAAGAAACCATGATCTTCCCCTAAACCTAACCTAAGTAGTTTGTTTCTTAAACCTAACCTAAGTAGTTTGTTTCTTAAACCTAACCTGAGTAGTTTGTTTACTAAACCTAGCCAAGTAGTTTTGTTTTCTAAACTTGAGCAAACAGTTTTGTTTCCTTAACCTAGCCAAGCAGTTTTATATCATAACCCAATCAAATAGTTTTGTTTCCCGAAACCTAACCAAGTAGTTTTACCGCCTAAATTGAACAAAGTAGTTCTGTTGCCTAAATCTAACCAGGTAGTTTTGTATCATAACATAACAAAGTAGTTTGTTGCCTAAACCTAACCAAATAGTTTTGTTGCCTTAACCTAACCAAACTGCAACTGAAAACTAACAACAAAAAAAAGTAAATAATAAAATTGACATAGAATTTCACACTACTGTGGCAACTGTAAACTGTACTGTAAAGTCTTAGTCTCCTAGGGCAGGACTCAAACCCTCCTCTTCGACAGGAAAGTCTTGTGCTTCACCCACTAACAGATTAATGAGTGGGTGAATTTGTCGCTCTTCATAGCTAAAATAAGGAAGTCTGTGTGAATAACTAAATAGCTGCCGTGTGCCTATCTGTACCCAGGTACAAATAGATAGCTACAAATTTTCAATTTTGCAGTAGATGAGTATATTCAAATCTGTATAGCTTTGAGTTTTAATAATAAAATAAATTCTGTAAGCCTACTGACACTGCTCAACTCCTCTATGACAGTTCCCAGATAAGACATATTTCCATGACATACTCCCAGAACTCGATGACTGGAGAGCGCATGCCCTCAGCCTCTGTGCAGCTGCTGTTGAGGAGAAGCTGGGCTGAAGACAGGTTCAACGGGGACGTGGAGGAGAGGAGGTTGGAGGGGGCAGCAGCAGACGATGGCAGAGCCATCTGTGCAGCACTGCGGTTGTGGCAGGCGCGGCGAAAGTCCTGTGTACAGTTGGGGGTGTTCCAGGGGTGTCCACAGGTGGCCCAGGGCAGCGGGTTGGTGAAGGAGTGGAAGAGAAAGTAGAGGCCCCACACCAGAATCATGATGTAGTAGGTGTTACAGAAGAACACTATCACCATTGAGGCCAAGCCCAGACCTGGCAGAGACAGAGGCAGTATGTTGGGATGTAATTTACAAATCATCAGAGGTGATTAACAGCATTAAAATACCTTTTTCAAAGAAATATAAATGTGTTCTCCATGTGTTAGACACACTAACGTACGCAGAGATAGGTACCTTTGAAGAGGGGTGCGATGTTCCAGGCAGAGACCCCTCCCTGCTTCATGAACTGTCCCAGTGCAATCTCCAGGAAGAAGACAGGGATGCCCCCGATGAACACAATCAACAAGTAGGGGATCAGGAAAACCCCTGCAACACACATATTCATCACATGGTCACATCATATGGTATTTAAAGTAACATGCATGTTGAAACACTGCTTTATGCTGGGAAACACTTCCTACTGATTGGCCGAACCTTCAGCATACCTAAAAAACAATGATTAGCTCTGTTCCAAAGTAAAGCAGGGGCAAGGGTTGGACATTTAACAGGACATATATTTCTACAGAATCTGAGAGGTTTATTTCCCTATCAGTAACATAATAACAGGAAGAGGAGTGCACTTAGTGGAGAGCAGATCTCCACCAGCCAACAGATGATGAAGTACCTTCTGCAATACCACCACAACTGCCAGATACAACCAACGGAGATTTGCAAAGTGTTTTTGTATAGTCTCAGTTTTCTTTAACATGCACAGAATAGTGTAATGGTATTGTAACCAAGTGTCCTGGGTTCACCTAATTATATAAACTTAATTAGGAAACAATAAATAAACAGTCATAACAATAATAAAATAAACTCTACGCCCAAACTTCTCAATTTAAACAGTTATATATTTAGAGTGATTTGTTTTGGGTTTTTTTTGTTTGTTTTTCTTTTAGAACATTTTGTTGTCACACGTAACAGAAAATTAAGCTCCTCCCTTCCTCCCTCTCCAAATCAAAGAAGAGTTGAATCTCACTAAATCGTCCTTCCCAGCTGCTTTACTGTCAAGATGGCTGTGAAGATAACAAAAACAGAGATTTATTCATTTAATAACAATGCCTTACTTCGGTGGATCATAATAGAGTATATCGGGTTTGGAAGTAATCTGCAGATTCTCCGGTTTAAGATCAGACAAAATGTTTCTATGGGTGTCAGTTTCTGGGTCACAGAAACTGGCCTCACAGAAGGCACAATTTGGCCGTGCAGTTGTAGGTCACTTGACTCACCGGAGGAGTCTTATATATCGCTGCTAAAATTACATCTCATATATTTAGTGATTTCTTCTTCTTCTTATTATTATTTTTATTTTTTTTTTGTAATAGACTCCATCACTGGACATTGGATGTAATCCTGGACTCCTGCCCATATCATCATATACACCCCGAAACTGTTTTGTGTTGTTCTCCATACATACTCTACATCTATTTTGTCAATTTTATTATGTCACTTTCCTTTGTCATGCTTTGTCACAAATAAAAATTAAAAATAAAATAAAATAAAATAAAATAAAATAAAATAAGCTTTTAAAAAATGTGAATCACCACAACTACAAAAGGTCCTTGGCCACAAAAAATGTTAGGTGGATGGTTTCAGTAGCAAGTGAGATTAGTTGTGGACAGATACGCAGATGCAGACACACGACCAAACGCATGACCCACAGGCTTACGCCTGGCAGAGATAATAATGGTATCAAATCAATAAAATCCTTGTAATCACACTTAACCACATCACATATTTGCCATTCTTGATGCTTCAAACAACAGTTGTTTCAGGACGAGATGAACATTTAAGTTTAAAAGATAACTTCAGTATAGTTATTCTGAGACTTTAATGTCATGTAAAACAAGAGGTGCATTTGCTGGACAAGTGTGTTTTTAGTGTGCGTCAATCATTTTAACTGAGAGATACAAATTATAATTGTCCACATAACCTGACCCTTCTACTAATAGGGAAGCAGAAACTGATAGTAAATATTAATTATTTAGTATTTTAAAGATTTTGGGGGGTAAGGGTCGTACAACAAAGGTCTCAAACTGGAGACATTGTGATTACATGGTCGGATAGACTCTGGTCCATACTTAAGTAAATAGAGTTTGACTCATACATGAAAATATGAATAAACGTAACAGAACATTTAATTTTTTTGGTGATTGGTCTTGGTCAGTTGGATCACTACCCTCATATTTAACGGTGTGAATGGACTAGATAGATGCCATTAAAATGTCATTAATCATTTTATTGATTATTTTCTGCATATTTACAGTGTGGAAAATGAAAGGAGAGGGACAGAGATGGGGAGAAGCAGCGAACAGGAGAAACAGGTTTGCAAATATAAAGAGAGAATTATCATGATAGTTACTGTAATAATCACCAGCATCTACAAGACTTTATATAATTAAGCTGCTCACATTAAGTTGTTCATATTAAAATCAATGGTTAAAATCTCTTAATTTTTAGAACCAGACTCACTAAGACCTTCATGTCCAATATGAGCCACACTTTAACAGCAGAAAATGTGAGCTAAAAGTCATGTTTATCAAGTTCTTAAGGACATAAGCTACACAAACATTGGCATGGCTTTTACTAATCAAACACTCGACACAACAAGAAACAGTTGAGAGGAGGAGGAAGCAATAAAGGGCAAAAGAGCGAAAGCCAGAGAGGAGGACAGACAAGGCCACAGATAAGAGATGCATTGAAAGTGTATGTGGGTGATAACCGCATGGTCTCCCATTCCACAAGTGTTTGGGCAGTTTTCGTCAGTATTGTCCTTGAACTTGAAAGCTGCATGGAGCGGAGACAGATGGAGGAGTATCAAATGGAGACGCAAAGAGACAATAGACCTCAGCAGGAGTTATTAGTCCTGACAGAGACATCTAGGACTTGTTTCATTTTGATTAGTAGTAGTTTGGCTTGGGGCAATTGGTTTGTGCTCAGTGTTCTCTGTAAATAACCAGTGACACTTTATTTAAAGGAGTGTGCATAAGACTGTCATTACACTGTCATAACTATGTCATGACACCTGTCATGAAGGAACCTGACCTGTGAACATGAAGGAGTCTTTATGAATGTTTATGGTTGTTGTCACAATGTGTCATTCAGTCAGTATGTCATTTTTGATACAAAGTTGATATTGTATGATGTCTTTGACAACCTGACATTTATCAAGACAGTAATGTCAGCATGACATTAACCAAGACAACATAACCTGTCAATGTTTTTGCCATGACAATGTGACATTATCAAACTTAAAGGAGAAATATTTACTGTAATAAATAATAAAATGATTTATAACAGTAAAAGATATGTCATCGGAGGTTCAGGAAACACGGTAAGTTGAAATACTGGCCTCTCTGACAACAACGTGACAGCCACAGTGTCCTCTGTTTTAGTTTGTCCATTTTAAGTAAAGTTTAAAGTAATGCAGAATGTGGGCAAATGAGTAAGTGTCTGTTTATGAATCATAGAATATCATTAATAATCTTTTAGAAAGAGTAGATGTTTATAACAGTTAAATTGAGCAAAATGTTAAAGGAGTCTGGTAGACAGTAAGATAGTAAGAACTCCAGAGTGTGCATATTCAGATAAGTGGACTTTCGGGCTTAACTTTACATTGACAGACAGCTGATCAACTTACAGTGTAGGACTCGTCATTACTTGTTATACTGAATTACAATATTGCGCTTGTGGTCCTGCAGTGTTCCTGCAGCCTGCTTGAGTTTCCCTGAGTCTGGGGAGGAGGGGGCAGAGAGAAGCAACTCTTCAACTATAGACTATATATTAAATAGGATTTCAACCCATTTAATACAAAGTCTATGGTTCCAATCACCATTTGGACTACTGTACTCATTTTTTGGATACACAACTGCTACATGTTGCTCCTTTAGAGAAACATTTCAGCTTTATGTTTCAACATCACATTATACCGTCACATGTGGTTTGTAAATTAACTTAAGTGGCACCATTTGGACTTGTCATAAGGATGTCATTAAATGTTTTAAGGCCAGTTTGATGACAGACCACAGTACCAAGGTGATTTAGCTTACAGAGTTACCTGACAGACAGAAAGCAGTTAGCTAGTTTACTTGTTGCAAAGGTGGGCTAACCACTGCTGTGTTAGCTAGTAGGCTAATAAATAGGTTGAAATCCCTTTAAATATACAGTCTATGATTGAAGCGAGTTGCCCTTCGCCCCCATCCCCCAAGTGACGAGTCGTCCTCTGTAATGTGATTGGCTGTTTATAAGTATCAACTGTCAGTAAATGTTATGTAAATGTAAAAGTTATGTCTGAAAACAAAAGCCCACTGCTCCCAAAATACACACTCTGGTCTTTGAGTCAAGTCAGTGACTGTCTCACTGCCTGCCAGACCGGACAGAAGACAGAATTTAACCATGATAAACAACTACGCTTGGTACAAGATTATATAAAGATTTCTTATGACTAATAAACAGACATTTACTCTTTTGGCTCTAATTAACATGAAACAGGCAAACAACAACAGGTATTTTGGCCCTGTCTTGATTAATGTCAAGTTGTCACAACAAAGACATCTCAAACAATGTCAGCTTTCCATTAAAATTATGTAACTGTGACACTTAATGACAACAGTCATAAACATTCATAAAGACTCCATGTTCATGTTGGGTGTCATGACATGGTTATGACAGTGTAATGGCAGTCCTATCCATGCCCCATCAAATACAGTGTTAGCACATAATCTCCTTTTGGATTCTCATACTGTAAGGGAAGCTTGACGTGATCAGGGACACACAGGAGAAAAAGATATATAAAAAAAAGAGGTGGCATAACACATTTAAGTCACAACATCCACTTGCAATGATCTGCTTTGAGTAATAACATAAGTGGGTGATGCCACCACAGTGCGCAGATGGGAGGGAGTCACATGACCAGCTATGACGCAGAGCAGAGAGAGGCTAAGAAGAAAGGAGGGAAAGATGGATACATCACAGGAGAGGGAGGCAGGAAAACTGGGACAACGCTGTGGTAGAGAAGGTTTAACAAATACAAAAATGACACGATGAGGCCCCGACCTGGTTGTCTCTACAACAGAGTTATTGATTGACAATTTGTGCCTCATTCAGTCCATCATTCTTTATGTCATCCTGTGAGAGCAGAGGGCTGTAGCCTTATAAGGAAACATTTGCGTGTGTGAGTCTAAAAGAGAAAGGGGTGGGAGAGCGCGAGAGGGAGACAGAGAGAGAACGGGAGAGAGATGCAATGGGAGGCGTGAATGGAATGAAAATGCTTGTGCTGACATACCCCAACATATTGGCCAAATCATCGAGGAACTGCATCCTTAATAGGCTTAAGTAAATCCACTCTAATCATAACTGGACCAGACACATCAGGCCTCGCCGCTGTGTTACAAATAAATAAATATATGAGATTTCCAGAGCATTAATTCCATGCATTTATAGTACATTCATCTAGTAGCGTCTCCAGTGGAGTGCGTCCTTGTTTTCAGCTGTGACTAAGAGTGCCAGCCCTTATCTGATAATGTTGTTTTGTTACAAGGTGTACCCTGGGTCAGTCAAAGACGTAAACTGAAGCACTGTGGCGGATGTGGCTGTGCTGACACTGAGGGGAGGAAAGGACGGGCGCAGTCACAGGACGGTTATTGTGTGACATATCCATATGCCTCCTTATCAGGAGGTAAGTGGGAGAGAGCACCTTTGTATGCTACATGAGTGCTGGGCAGGAGTACAGGGGGTGGACTGTGTGAGGCAGGCCATTGTTATATGATACCAGAAAGTGGGTATCAGAGGCACGGGTCACAAGACACACACACGAGGGAGAGGGAGGGCTGGACTAAGACAAACACACACATGCACACACACACACACCTTCAGTTTTATTCCAATGAAACACCTCATAAAAAAATAGCCAAGTGGGTAGGGCAGAGATAAGAGAAGTCAAGGCTACTGTCAGGACAGGTTACTATTGGACAAGTTGTCATGAATGAAAAAAGAGAAGTTACAGAGAAAATTGTATAACAACACAAATAACCTTATATGCCAGTTAGAGAGCTGTGTGAGAACTGTAGGACACTTTGTACTGCTAAATCTGTCTGTGAAGCAGTAATAAATACAGTAAATAAAGTGAAACCACGTGGGTGGGCACGGCTTTCAGCTACGTGCTCACAGCCACACAGGCCCTGCTCTCTCCACCTATTATGACTGTTACAGTGTTATGTCTCACCATGCTGCCTTTAATTGCAGTCCTACCAACTGTCAGAACTATGAGTTCATCTAAAGTGTTATAAACTGAGTTAAAGCTGGGGTAGGCAGTTTATTTTTGGCATCATTGGGCACAAGATAATAATGTAGACAAGATCCATAATGTCTGTAAGATAGTTGATTGTTGAGTCTCATTCCCAAAATGTCAGTTGATGACGTGGAAATGAGACTCAACACAGTAAAAAAACAAAAAAGAAAAAAAAGAGAGAGAAAACTCAAAATTTACAGGCCATTTACCTCAATAGATTTTTGAGTTTTGATCCCAACTTGGACACTTGCACGCAACTGCTGAGTAAACTCATTGAGGTGAAAGTAAAGAAATAAATAAATATTTTCATTTGCAAACATTGAATTTGAAAAGCAGCAACATAATGACAAATCCGTCTCACAGCTCACTGTGAACAATATTTGAATTACGATTTTTTTGGGGGGTTTCTACAACTCAGAGATTCAAGATTATCTTAAGAAGGAAAGTAAATTATCTCCACCAAAGATTATAGGTCGGCAAAACATTGTTTAGTTTTTTTCAAAACTTAAGAGTTTGAATTTGATTACAAACTCTAAAATCTAGTTTTCTAAACTTCTTCTATTTATAGTGAATAGTCTACCATCTTCGTGCCACCAGTACAAAGCATTTGTAATCTGCCACTGGGAATGAGACTCAACTATTAACAAGAATTGATTACTGCACCTTTACCCACCTGTGGTATTTTTTTTACACATTTGTGTTATTTTTTTGTGTTTATATTATATTTTTGCATGTTTACTTTTCTGCATTTTTATATTAACCCCACGGAGCTGTGATAAATGGCATTTTGTTTCAGTATACTCTGTATGTGAAAGTGACAAACAACCTGTATTTAAAAAAATAGGGAAATGTCTCTACCCCCTGAAGACTTTCTAGAGCTTGAACATGTATATATACTCTAATTACTCAGTAACAGCAGCCCTAAGTCTTTTTATTGTTTCCTATGAATGATATTTCATCACATTTCAATGGTGCTGAAGTAGTCAGCACAAACAATCACCACAATAAAACTAGTCGAAGTTCAGTACTCAAGTTCCACTCGCTCTTCTTCGATATTGGATACAGTTGGGGTTGGCACAGACACAGGAAAAGGAGAGGTTGCTGATATTTGCATGTTTCCAAAATGGTTATTGATGCAATAAACAGGCAGATGACACACCTCCTGTGGGTGAACCTCAGGGCCGTGTGCTAAGCCCCCTTTTGTTCACCCTGCAAGGCAATGACTGCATCTCCTGACATGCAGAAAAGTGAATTATTAAATGTACTACAAAGAGTTTTTAACTGATTACGAAATAGTCTTAATTTAATACTGATGCCTCTATATGATTTAGATAAGCAAACAAGACCATCAGGAAGAAGATTGCACATGCTTAGGTCATGACCGCCTACCTTTATTTTATTTTATTAAAGAAGAAGCAGAAACACTAGAAAGAAGAAGCAAAAGAAACAGATTTTTTACACAAACACATCAGATTTACTATTTTAAAGGGGTTATTTTTCTTTGTTTTTTTAATATTGTGATGAAAATCACGGACTTCTTGTCATAGTATTACGGTGCCATGAGTTTTTGGTATCGCCACATCCCTATCATCTATAAGGACTAAACTGGGCCTAAAAGATTTTAAAGTGATACTCCTCATGTTAAAACTGCATGACATGTTTTTAAAAAAAAATCATATTGCGATTATTTTGACAGATACTGCGATTGCGATATGATGATTCCCAGTTCGTGAGAATGGTCGTTTTTGCATCACAATTTTCATTTTCACTGACAGAAAAAAAAAAAAGAAATCATGATGATATTTGACATTTTTGGGGGTCTGTACCAAACCAACACGTTTTCTCATGTCTCATTTCTCATGTTGTGTTGTTGTTTTCCTTTCTCAAAAAACTGCAGCTTCTGCAATTTGGTTAATTTTTCGATTAATTCTCCAGCCCTACCTCATATACTCATTATAACGATGTTCATTTATGTGCATTCAGAACACATAAAGCTACAACAACTACAAAGTGCTCCTGAAGCTCACCTCCACCGTTCTTGTAGCAGAGGTAAGGGAACCGCCACACATTCCCCAAGCCGACAGCAAAACCCACGCAGGACATGATGAAGTCCATCTGTCTGGTCCAGGTTTCTCTCTCCACCGCTGGTACGGCCACAGCCCCATTCCCAGTCCCAGCTGTAGCCCCGTCCTGGGTCTGCGGCGGGCCGGCCCCTCCGCCCTCACCACACCCTGGGCCCGCTCCAGGCACAGGCACGAGGGGGCGAGCTGAGCTGCCCTCCTCCTCAGATAGGGCCCCTGCCTCTAACTGGGGGAGACTGATTTCACCTGGACAGGAAAAGATGTACAAGGAAGGGTCAGATGAGAAGGACGAACAAAGAGTCAGAAGACAGAAGGAAACCGATAAGACAGCAGGAAACATAGCTTATCGCAGAAGACAACGGTTTAGCACCACATATCTAAAGTATATGCATTCACATCATCACATCACACGTCAGCACTGGAGAAAGATGAACCACAGTCTCTTGGGCCAGACTTGCATTGAATGGAAGAGGGAGACTGCGCGGTTTCCATTCATTGCCATACAGCGCCAGCACAATCTGAACCAATTATCACGAACATTCACTAAGCCGTAGCAGGGTTGAAATGCTTAGTTTACAAGATTTTTATTGGTAAAACTGCCCTTACAGGGTTAGTATTTAAGCTACAATCATGTTGCAGTTGTACTGTCATCACTAAGCCCTCCCCCGATGTTCATTCTCTCTGCCCGTCTCACAGACACAGTGATTAGTGTGCTGCGGTACAACACAGCAGAGACACGCTTCAAGGTATCTCAACAAGCTCCTCTGTCACTCTCAAAGCTTTCATTTTCTCTATTCCACGTACACATCACTGAGCAAACGCATGCACGACCAACATTCAAACACAGCTAAAAGCAATGTGTCACTTTCTTAGTGCCATTCCATAATATCAGTCGGCCACTCCGTGCTGGATCCAAAGCAAGGCAGTTGAATCCAGATCAGAGCAGTTTGAGGGGGAGTGTGAACAGTGGAGGGGAAAAGAGCGGGCTAGGTAAAGGATGTCAGCATCTTTGGAGCAACTTAATAAGAAGATACATATAAGAATATCAAGATATCATTATAAGCCAGAACCTGGGGATGCCTGTCCTTTAAGATCATTTGTATGATGTATGGTGCACATGCAGTATGTGATACTTGTCTTATTTTTATAATACAATAAAACATGTCACTGTATTTGTATTTTTTTGACCAAAACTCTACTTTTTTCTTTTTTATTTGAAATGATTTATCTTAATATACATTGCCACCTATATATTGCCAGCAAACTCACAATGAATCTTTTGTTCATGTACATTTTATGTTTGATTTTATGCTACACCTGCTTTTGCAAACGTCCCATGCTTATAAAGTTTTTGAGTTTTGAAAAAAATCTAATCTTGGATATAAATGTAGCCTAGTTTATGTCAAGAATAGAGCCCTAAATACCCAGCTTTCCTTTGGAAACACACTGATGTATGCACAGTAAGTACATGAGTCCAGGGTTGCAACTAATGATTGTTTTCATTCCTGCATAAGCCTGTACAGCTCCATTGCTTATTAAATTACAGCCACATTTGTATACATCATTACTACTGTTTTTTTGTACATTTTTTATGTTGGCAAGTCAGATTTTTCAAATTTTCTACTTATCTTGCTCTTTTAACTCACAGTACTCACCTTGATCTTTATATATTTTAGTACCTTGTTTGTTCTTATGCACCAATACAGTACAGCAAACTCCTTGTATGTGGAAACCTACTTGCAAGTGAACTGATTCTCATGCTAACTGTCAATTAATTTGCCGACTATTTTCTCAATTAATCGATGCGTTGTGAGGATGACTTCCTCAAATATTTTGTTTTGTCCAAAACTCAAAAAAATCATATTATTGTCATACAAGACTAAAGAAAACAGAAAATAGTCACAATTAAGATGCTGGAATCAAGGTATTAAGATTTTTTTCTTAAAAAATTACTCAAACTGATTCATTAGTTATCAATAGTTGATGACTATCGACTGAGATGAATCATTGCAGCTCTAAATAAACCCCCTTTGAATTTTGGGAAAAAATCTAGTATTCTTGGGTATAAATGTGGCTTATGTCAAAAATATAGCCCTAAAATATTCAGCTTTCCTTTCAACACAGACTTTTGTATGTACAGTACTTAACTTCAAGACTAAAACTAGCAATAATTTTCACTGTTGATTAATTAAACGATCATTTTTCTCAATTAATTGATTAGTTGTTTGGTCTATAAAGTGTCAGAAAATGGTGACAAATGGTGATCAGCGTTTCACAAAGCAAAGCAAATATCAAATTACTATCATAGAAGAGTAGAAACCAGAAAATATTCACATTTAAGAAGTTGAAATCAGAGCATTGTGACTTTTTTCTCTTAAAAAATTACTCAAAGTGCTAAGTTGATTATAAAAATAATTGGTGATTAATTTAATAATTGAAAACTAATTGGTTAATCATTCCAGCTCTAAATAAATTTGGGGGGGAAATGATGATTTCTGCATCAAGGATATAACCCTCAATAGTCAGGTCTCCTTTGGAATCAGACTTATGTATGTACAGTACATTAAGTCACCTATTTCTAGAGGCCTAAATGATGATGCTCTGATGACACGGAAGTAAAACTTGACAATAATTTGTTTGAGCACTGAGTATCTTCTGTATTCACCAGGAGTAGCACCTGTTAAGCACCATATTTAGCTTCAAATGCAGTTGAGTCAGCTCTGATGTGAGATGTGTATGTAAATTGGAGAGAAATACAGAGTGAGGCAGGTGAAGTGCAGCTGGAGTGGTGTTGCTCTCATAATGAATAATGTCAAAGGCTGAGGCAGGGATGCTCTAATTCATCAGCATGGTAGAATAATACGGCATTATTAGGCAGTGGAGGTCATATATCAAACTCACCTTGGCTGTTCTCTTCCAACTCAGGAGACATGTTGTCGAATAGCTTGCGGCACGAGAATAAATGTTATTCTTTCAAAAAGCAGCAGGCTGGCTGTTGGTTTGCTGGCCAGGGGCTGCTGAAGTTTAATAAATGTGCCTGGCTGACAAGGCACCCGGCCGGCGGGGCTCACAGAGGCAGACACAGAGATGTAGCCACAGTATGCAGTGCTCCAGTTGTCTTTTTGATTATCTGAGTTTATTATTTCGCCTTCTTGAAATTTAAAAAAATCGCAGTTTTTTAATGGTTATCACACGTTGGAGACCCTCAGCTCAGCTAAGAGATGTAAAAATTCACAGGGCGCCGCAGTCAGTTGAGCCGTTGACAAAGGAGATTCAAAAGCAGTCGACGAAGCACTTGAAGGTAAGCCTGAAGAATCTCATGGATGACAGTTAAATGAGAATAATACTGTGCCTTAGGGTGAAGATGTTTGGTTAAAACAGCCCAGTCAAAAGTCCATGAACCTGTGCGTGATGCGGCCGCGGCGGGTTCGACAGACGAAGAATGCGGTCTGCTCCACGGTCCGTTAGCTGTGACGGCCGAGCCGCTCCCCCCGCCCCCCCTTCCACCGCCGGCTGACGTGATTGGCTGCAGCAGCTCGGTGCGGCGCGCACAGCATCAGCAGCACCGCTCCGTCAAAACGACAAGAGTCACAAGGATGGGTTTATTGCACTGCATACGTCCTTGACCTGAAAATACACAAATAACTCCAGATAAATGCCCCAAAGCGACATCGGATGCCGTTTTGCTCTGGTTATTTTGCTCCGCCTCGAGACTGCACACCAGGGGCGTAAATATAGACAGTGCAGACAGCCTGGTTGTACTGGGGCCCTTGGGGTGGGGTGGTGGTGGAATAGAAGGCACGTGGAGAGAGCTGTTCTTTCAACAATGTGTTGAATGGAGAAGACGCCCTCAGAAATGTGCCTGTGTTAAAAAAACTCACATAAAATGAAAAATGGTGCCACTTCCTATATATAACCCCCCCTTTTTTTTCTTTTCTCTTTTTTGGGAGGGGGGTAGACAGGTGCAGTCTATAACCAAATTACATAAACTATACAAATTCTACATAAAAATAGACGATATTTAAACACACCCTCCATTTACATACTTGTTAACATGTCCATGTAGTGTTTTTATTGTGTTACGAGACATATCAGGAGCAAATAAGCAGTAAAACCAGGTCTGAGCATTTATTGCTTTGAACCTGCAGCAAGCAAGAGCAGATTCAGTTGGGATGGGTATATGATGTCATAAACCTGAGGAACCAATCTTGTTAATCGAGGGGGTGGTGCTACACATATCATTAGCAGCTATGCCCAGCCCACAGGAGAAGCTGGATGTAGCTAGTTTACCGTGATTAGTGAGCAAAATAGAGGAGAAGCCAGGTGCAGCTACTTTGGAGTAGGGGTGAGGTTTGGGGGATGTGGGGAGTGTTGCGATGGCAGGGACTATTTGCATGTTCATGAATCCTTGATTACTAAATGATGGAAAGCTGTGTATCTTCTGGTGTGTTCCATTTGAACCGGGAAGTTGGAATATCCGAATTCACAGTTGGGAATTTCGACTTTATTCTGAGTCCACAATATGTATTGTGGACTCAAAATAAATAAGTTATTTTTACTTTGAAATCTCAAGTTTACTTTACTTAATTTTTTTGAGGCAATGAGTTTGCATATTTTTTTTTAGTTCACACAACTTATTAGATTTTACAGTGTATATAAAGGGAAAATCTCAATGATTAGTCTATTAATCAGTTAGTTGTCAACTATTAAATTAATCGCCAACTATTCTGATAATCGATTACTTGTCCTGAGTCACTTTTTTCTGATAAAATGTCCAAATATAATTTCAGGTTCTCAAATCCTTTAGTACTCATATACCTATGACAGTAAACAGAATATCCTTGGGTTGTGGACAAAACAAGACATTGGAGGATGTGATTTGCGCATTGAGAAACATTACACATTTTGAACCATCGATTAATCGATAATGAAAATGCTTATTTGCTGCCCTATGAAGGATGCCTAACCATAACCCACTTCCACTGTGGATGTGGGGGAATAAAAACTCATAAGAGAATGTTTGTTGTTTAAGTGTTGTCTGTACTGAATGTGCAGATGCCATCAAAAATGAGGATTTTTCATTGCTCACACAAGAAAGGGTGAACCATCCATGTCTTTTATGTTTTCCAGATGGAGTGGATCCATAGGAACAGGATGCTGGTGCAGCTGTGGTCAATTATATCACAATGAAAGCCATTTCTGAACTAGCTCATAGTCAAATGTAGTGCCGTGTTTGACATTGGGGCGACATCTAGTGGACATTGTCTATACATACAGGTTTACAGGAATGATCATGCTTATGCCAGTAATAAAACATTGCTTTATATATTTCATAACACAGAACAAATACAATAAAATACAGAAACAGATTCAGTGCAACATCAAGCAGTAATAAATATGCATTCCTTTAACTTAAACCATACTGGTAATAAATAACACTCAAATAAATACTCTCATCAATTAAATATTTTTGACTTATGAGGATAAAAAAACACAAAAGTTGGAATACCAAAGACCTACGTTTGAATTACACCTGTAGGACTGGCCTCCCACAGCCAGTGTGACAAGCAATCGTTTTATCCAGTCAAGACCCGTGTGGTAAACCACTTAAATAACATTTCATCAAATCAAAAAGAGAATGGATATAAATTAGCTCACAAAAACGTCCCTCTGGAACAGATTCACAGATGAATATTGCGATATGGCTTGTAACAAAAGGCTTTAATCCTAAAATAAATAATATCAACCTGCAACAGGGGCAGATATCTAGTAAATCCAAATGGAAGGCAGATAAGCAGGCTTATCTGCAGATGTAGCTGCATCTTTTCCAACTCTTATCAATGTATCTATATATATATATATGTTATTCTCAATACATGATATTTTCTTTAAGGCATTCATTCTATTTCATTCATAGCTAGTTGTTATTTATATATTATAAATGAATTAAGAGGAAACCAATACATCTGCCCACCACAATTCTATATTAAAATTCACCAAATGTTCCTAATAGAACTGACTTATGTAGTGAGTGAATGTTTATATCCAAGCAGTGGCCTGAAAAGAAAAGATATCCAGGATGGGTTTTTGTGCAATTTTCATTTCGACTACAGCATCTGACATTGTTGAAAAGTCTGGCAGGCTTCACTGGCTTCAGATGATGAAAGACTGACTCGGTTTAAAATTACAGTCATTAAAAATGCCCAGCTATAGATCCTGGTGGAGGTCGCTGTGTGAGAGAGGTCCGTAATGCTCCTCCATAGCCGACTTAGCTCGATGCTTTTGAGCAACTAGTCTCTGGTAGCAGGCCTGCTGCTGGTGATCTGGATCCACATTTACCCAGCTGTTGGCCACCCACTTCACCCCACGCCTGACTGGGCAGTCGCCGTGCAGGGAATACTCATCTAGCTCACCCATCCACCCTAGGGAAAGCAGGGGAGAAAGTGAACAGCATTTAGGAAAGGAGGGATGAGTGTAGTGACTACTGGAATGAGGTGAACAAGATAAACAAACAAGCCCTAATTGCCTTTTAGAGATAACACAGACATTTAGTTTAAGCTAGAGCTAAGTATGTTTTTTTTTTTGGCAGAGGATTGACATTTCTGTGCTAACTAATAACTTCAGTCTTTGTTAAGATGAATCCAAAAATCTTCTATACGTAATTTTAAATTAGAGCTGCAATGTTTAGTCGATGATGTGCAATTTTCACAATTCTGAAAGAGATCCTTGTTTACTTAATGTATGTGGGGTGGCACATTTTCGCATCAAAACTGAGAACAGCTCTGTGAGGTGACAATCCACAGAGAAGTTGGGACTGTGCAGTACAGTACAGTACAACAGTACACTTGTGTACTTGGATCTCCTGGATTCTAGCCTAAAGTTAAGTGACATGGGGTTTGGTGAACACTCACTGAACGTGTGTGCAAATAAGAGAGAATAAGAATAAGAGATTTCTGTTCTTACCTCTACCATCAGAGAGATGGTTGTACCAGAGGAGAGCTGTCCCAGCAGTAGGTTTCATTTTCAGGTTCCCTCTGTCACACGTCTCCTGGGTGTCTGTCAAATCAAGTCCATCCTGGACCAGCGCCTAGGACACACAAAACTGTAAACAGCTTGTTTCTAATCATTCTTTTTGCACACTGTGTTCACTTAAGGTGTCAGATTCCTTGTCATAGTTCAGCACCGACTGCATGTTATCAGCAGCATTCAGGTCATGTACAGTTATCATCATTTCACAGTGGCAGCAAAGAAAAGAGGCTTTGCTGGTTTATGACTGCAGATTGTGAAAGCACACTTACCTGCTCTTCATAGGTACGATTATCTGCCACAGGAAATGTGGTCTCACCACCTTCTTCTACAGAGTTGAGGTAGAATAACATGGTAAGATACCTGGGATGAAACAAGAGAGGAAGTGCAAAAACAGATAATTGTGAAAAAAAAGTCTCCTCCTCCTCATCTAAAAGCAATCTCAATAATTTGGCAATAAAATTATATTCTGAAAGAAATCATTTTGGGAAACACATGAGAATACACATGAGAATGAATGTGCAACACTGACACAACTCACTATATATACTTTTTAATCACAGGTGTGTTTATAAACTCAAACAATTATCCAGTCATTATACCAAAATACAAGCAAATCTACAAATAAATGATTTGAGCTAAATACATAATTTCTACATACTGTATTAGGTTTTAGAAACCTGTGTAATCAGTCAGGAACTCATTAGTATTTCACATACTGTAGATGGGCGTGATTTTGCAGAACATAGTGCATCTCAGCCCGTGCTCTGAATACATGCTTACAATATGAGAACAGTTTATTATATAATGCATGTCAACTATAAAGACATACAGAATATACTAATCATGTTTTCCTAAAACTACCATTAGTAATTTTCTTACTTTGCAAAGTGAATGTGCACATTTTGAAAAGAACTGTATTGTATGCCTGCATCTGCCAAAGGGCCATCACAATAAAAGTAGGTATAATAACTAACATGTTAATTCCACTACAAGAGAGACTTAATGTTCTCTGCAAAAATCATATATCGTGCATCTTTAAATTTTGCATATCATACCTGCAAGAGACCTCTGCAAGAGCAGACGTGTTTCCCGCCAGTCGTGTGTGCGCACAGGTCGTCTCTGAATTAGAGGGGCTGCTATCATGGTGGGCATTACTAAAGTCTCCATGCTCATAGCGAATCACCTGCAGTGGCTCACTCAGCTCAACCAAGGACGAGGGCAGACGTGTCAGGCTGGTTACTCTGAGCAAAAGACACAAGACAGCAAAACACACGTATATTATAAACAGTATCCTGAGTGTATGGGGCTACTGTCAGATCATGACACAGTGTGTGCACGTGTAGTTACCTGTTCCTGAGTGTGTGCAGCACATGGTGGGATCCTGGGCCTTGGTAAAGCCACGTATGTTTGCTTCTCTGTTTGAACTGACTCCGGAGCTTCCCGCTTGGCTGCTGTCCTGGGCGCTGGGACACATCGTAAACACGCCTGAAGTCCTCCAAGGTCAGCATCCCTGCCAGGAAAGCACACATACACAAAAAGTACAGTTAAAATACAACTTTTTAACCACTGTGAATGGAGCCCTGTGAAATTATTAAACCAATCTTTCAGTTATGCAGTATCACAATTCAAGTTCTCTGCTTCCTCTCAATCCATCCATGTTAGTTATTTCCCCTCTAAGATAAAGGCTCCCAGCAGGTTGACTGCCTGTACAGTAGAGACTTTGTTCAGTTTAACACCAGTTCAGTTTAATTTAATCTTGAATCCTCGGACAATGAAGTGAACAGTAACCTAAAACAGCCTCCCTTCTCTGTTTCCTCCATTCCTTCCCTCTTTGTCAACCCTATGCTGTTACTCTCAGCTGAATGAATGTCTGGCCCCCATCAGTTCCCCTGGGAGACCGCGCCCCAGCCTCAACAATAGCTCTGGGGTGCCACAGAAGAGGTGGCCAGGGAGGGAGGGGGGGTACAGGGGATCCGGGGGAAAATTAAGAAAAGGGGCTGGAGAATAATCAGTTTTTAATGAGATAGGATGAGGCACATCCGGACTGGGAGGACGTGTACAACGCCTGGCACAATGGCATCAGGTCAAAACGGTGTCACCCTTCTTCCGGCTGTGCCACTCACAGAGACTCACACGCAATCACAGCCACCCGTCAGCCACTTATTCTTACCAGCACACAAACACTGCTGAAACACTCACACACACACAAACGATGTAGATAAAAGAGCAGGACTGAATTCTTTCAAAATGTTCTCACTTTTCTTATGTTTTTGGATATCTGTGTCTCAGCCATAATTCGGAATTCCTTTTTAAGTCAAATTCAGTTTGTAGTCACAAAAATGTGTACTGTATGGGCCCAAAAACTTAACTTAAAGGGATAATACACATTATTTGAAGTGGTGTTGCATGAGGTACTTTTCATTAGTCAAATATACAGTAGATACCTGTCAACATGCCCCTAGTTCAGAGAAGCAGAGAGGAATACCAGCATGGAAGCTAGGCAACATACTGCTGTGGATAGGGTCAGCAGCAAAATGTAAACGTGCGTAAACGTACGCCACTGAAACTAAGGCTCATCTAAAAAAAAATATTTTAAAAAAGTTTAGATTTTCACCTTAGCTTGCTGTCAGATAGCCATTTCTGGTTTTAAAAAGCCATTATAATGCCATTATATAAGCCAAATATCACTGTCACCCACTAAACTAGACTCCTTTTGCAAAAATAGTCATTTTATTTTGCAGAACATGGGAGTTGCGGGTCTACTGCTGCACTGATCTGTTTGTGTGGGTTATTGTGTGACTTGTGTGAATTTCAATGTAATGCGAGGTAAAATTACTGATTTTGCTAAAGAAGTCTGGTTGGTTGGGAGAGAGCAATATTTGGTTTATATAACAGCAGTTTCCTGTTGGAAGACCCTGTCTGATGGCAAGGTAAAGCAGTTAAAATATTCTAAATATAGCGTACACTCAAAGCTATCACGTATAATATTTCTGCATTAAAATATCTAAAAACGCCTGACATATACACTATAACTTCTGGGAAAACATGAGGTACATTGGATATGAAGTCGGCAAGCATGACTCAATGTGATGTGCATAAAAATCTAATATTATCTTGTCCATGAACATGATTTCTGCCTGAGTCATGTCAAATAGATTTTCATTCACTATGGTGATTATTGAACAGTGAAGATAACTCCCATGATCCCATGCCACTTCACAATATCATCAAACTCCATCTTTTGTTTTTGTTTTAATGTGAGAGAGACCTATTGTATGTTTAAACTGAGACTGATTTTATTTTAGTGGCTAAAATACACTTGGCTGCAGACCCTGTCCACAGCAGTACACTGCTTAGGTTCCTTCACTGGCACTCCTGCTGCTTCTCCAAACTGAGGGTGTGCTGACCAAAATTTACTATAAGTAATACACCAACTGAATGAATAAATACATCATACAACCTTACTTCAAATAATCCAAACTACCCTTTAACTGATGCTGTATTCTATATGCAGTCAGTCAGAACAGTCACAAATGTACTGACACGCACTTTCACAAAACACTCACAAACCACAGGGGCACTAACCTGTTGGGCAGGCTTCTAGACCAGTGAGTATCTGCCGTAAATTGTCTGGGTTCAACCAAGTTCCATCCCGAGAGCGCGAGTGACTCACAATCTGCAGGAGAGACCAGAATATTTTTCCTATTTCAAAAACAACATAACACATTCTGACAGCTCATCTAATTTTTCATCACTTGGAATGGATTTTTCTGGAAATCTATTTTCTTCTTGCAGCTTGACAGGCATATGGATACAAGCTATTTCTCTTTTGTCACCTCCTGCTTCTGAAGCAACCCATCCTGGTTTAGATCCAACAGACTGAAGACCTCCTCAATGCTGAGAGACAGTAGCGGCTGATTTGACTCCTCTTGTCCCTGGCTGGGTGCTGTTGTCTGGCTCTCCATCAGACCCTTTAGCTGAGCCAGCTGCACCACCACACGACACTCCTCCTCTGACAGGAAGCCAGGGATCTCTGATAGGAACAGGAAAAAGACAATACTGGTGAATGTTAGGACACACTGCACACGTACATGGTTAGATACTGCCAACTGTTTGATGCCAACATTTCCATTTGACCAGATATTTTACTGCAAAAACACACATGGCCAGATGTACTGATCTACTTATGTTGTGGTATCTAGTCCAAAATTTAGTCAGTTATAACAAATTGGAATATTTTACCCCTTAAAGGGATAGTTCACCCAAAAAATTCAGTCACTATCTACTCACCCTCATGTTTCACAGGAAAACAGTGTTGCAGAATCTCCCAAACAATGAAAGTGAATGGTGACCAGTTTTCAAACAGAAAAATGAGTAAAACATAAGATGTCTCCATACTGCTCATCTGGTGTAATCCAAGTCTCCTAAAGCTCCGACATGCCACACTGACTAAAGAAATGTTATTTACACCATGTTTTTTTGCCTGAATCTTCACTGTAGATCCTTAGCTTGAAGCTATGTTCATGTGCACATGTACAATGTCTAAACTGGGTGTGTGTGGTGTGATGGTGTGCAAACGGCATGTTGGGAGCTTAAGAGACTTGTATTATGCCTGGTGAGCAGTACGGAGGCATTTTATGTTCTCTTTCCAGTTGTTTTTTCCGTTTTAAAACTGGTCACCTTTCACCTCCATTGTTTGCTGGATTTTCACAGGAAAACAGCTTTACAGAATCTCCCAATGTTCTGTGGACTAAAAAAACAATCCTGACCTTCAATTGGCATGAGGGTGAGTAGATAATGACTGAATTTTCATTTTTGGGTGAACTAACCCTTTAATAATCACCTAATAAAAATCATACATCTTTTAAAAACATTATGCAGAGGCATTTACTGGCATGCAGATGGCAGACTGAATAACAGGATGTATTACTCTGTGCTAGTTTTCCATATCCGTATTTTGCTTCATTTGAGTTATTGGTAATGGTATTCTCATTCTCATTTACGAACATAATTTACACATTTCAATTAGTATTTTACCTAAATGCATGTCCAGTGTTGAGTGGCTTTCATGTTTATTGATGTAATTTTGTGTGTACTGATGCCATTAATGTTCATCATGTCATGTGTTATGTACTGTATTGTATGTCAAGTGTGGACCCCTGAAAAATAAGCTGATTGCCATGGCAGCCACTAAAAGGAATTCTTTAAATAAACAAATAAATTCTTTGAAATGGGGACATCTTTTTCACATAATTCACCCAAATCAAGTAATGGACAAAATTAGTTTTTCCATTACAAATTATATGGAATCTGTGGAGTCTATAGTTTCCCCATGAGAGACTGAAAAAATTTCAGTCATTTCATTTTAAAAAGCCCACATTAACTGCCACACTATGTGACCAAATACACAATTACAGAAATAAAGTCCATATTATCATAATGCCAAGTGAGCCGTCAGTCTACCCAAGATTAGAGTGAGGATCAAGGATATACAATCTATCAAAGAGAGTGGCTTGGAGATAATGCCGTGCTAATCAAAATGTGGAAAGTGAGGCTGACACACTGGTTTGTTCACAGATTAACTATTGTGTCTAATGAGTCACACATTCACACATGAAGATTACAGATGATTAGGTAGAAGTGAGTGCTCTAATTGGTAAAAAGCAAATAAAGTGAAAGCTTTTCTTTCCATTTGCAGATTCACACCTGTAACATAGCTATTGGTGTCTATGGCATCACTCAAAATTCATTTTGAAATGACTGAAGTCTGTAAATTCCCACCTCTGCGCACAAACATGTCAATGATCTGTATGGCACACCTGAGATGGTGAGTGAGTGGTTGACTTTTAAGTGGATTAGAAGATCTTTATTGATAGTGCTGGCTTGATTTGTCAGACTAAATAGATTACTTTAGATTGACAAACAAAGACCTTTCAGTGTAAAGGGGCGGGGTGATTTTCAGTTTGATCAGTGTATGCTAATATTAGTATGATTAGAGTGTCTGGGCCCTAAAAAGCAAGACTAATCTCAAAAATGTTTTAATCACAGTAAATTAGTTACACTTTTGTATTGAAACACAGACTCATAGCAATCAAATCGTTAGCAGCAATAGTCAGCACCTTTTATTTGATCTGTGTTACTAAAATAAAGATCATGCATACGGTAAATTAATTTGGGTGCTGTAATAACCCAAACTACAGGCACAAATAGTTTGATATAGTGTCTTCAAATCACATTAAAATCACTTAATTTTGGAGCAACAGCACATAACTTGGGCTGATTAATTATACTTCTGTCTGGCATGTTTTGGTATGTGTTAAAGCACAGGAACTATTTAGTGACAGTATACATAGACTGTGTATATAATGAGTCAAGCTATTCCCCTCTGTCACTCCCCTGTGAGCCATTTGTGGTATAGCCTATCCCACAGGCGGATTTAATGAGTTACAACACTGGACTTCTCTCAGGGAAGGGTGGGAACAGTGCGGGCTTCTGGGAGTCAGTAATTGTTAATACTAATTAGTACAAAGCAGTGAAAGAATCATTCACACCTATTATACTTATTAGTAATGTTGTCCCAAGCCTCCCCACATCAAATTTTTGGTCTTTAATGGAGATCTGTCCTTAAACATTTCCTTTGGTTGGTCCACCTACATTTCCATGAGAATTACACCAGCAGAAATTCTATTTTATTTCTTCATCAGACATAAGTGTGAAGGCATAAATTACTATTTCATGGTTCCCTCCTGTTCTCTTCTCTCTCTCAATCCATCCATGTTCATCAGTCATTTCCCCTCTTAATAAAAGGCTTCCGGCAGGTTGGCTGCCTGTACAGTAGAGACCTTGTTTGTCACCCGTGTCTCTTACACTGTACCCACTTGGTTAATTCCTATTGTCCAGTCAAGCCTCATTAATTTGGATAACTGATATGAATGAAGGGGGACTGAGCCTTCCTCTTCTCCCTCCCACTACTGTCTCTTTCTCCCCCGGAAAGGAAGTGACCTGCTTGTCTGAACAGGAATCAGGCCATGGCTACGCAGCAGGACGACACCAATTTTGTTTGTGACGCACATGTTCACACAAATGCACAAGCAGTGTGCACAAGAGCTGCAATTACTGATTATTTTCAATATTGATTAACATGCTGATAGATCAATTAATTGATTTACCATTTAGTCTATAAAACAACAGAACATTAGGACAACTAAGGATTATTTTAATTTTCATCTATTGATTATTTTCATTATTATTTAAATCGCTTAGTTGTTTGGTCTGTAAAATGGTGAAAAATGTTTTAAAAAAAAGTTATAACTCTGCAATGACTGCACTCTGTGGGCAGCTTAACCATCTCCTAACTATTCTCATAAATAATAGATATTAAATATTCATAAAAACATCCAACCTTTCGTTCTTAGCTGTGCAAGAGCAAAAAGCAAGAGGTCAGGACAGGACAGGGTAGTTAGATGTGGGCTGGAAAAATACGCGTGATGGAAGGGGTGGAGGAGGTTCACTATATGAGTACAGGTCTGTTCCTCAATTCAAACTGTGCAGATGAAAATGGCAGAAAGCCAAAAGTATCTAAATGCCACATCATCCACCTTACTAATCTAAGCTTTGTCAAACATACTTAAATCTGCTAATAAATGCAAGTGGATTCACATCTCTAATAACACTTTAATATTTGCCCCAGCCTTTCTCCCTACTGTTCTCTACACCTCCCCTTACCCCTTCCTATGCAAATGTAATCACCGCCCACTATAAATACACCTATTCTGCCATCCTCTCCTACACTGTCACACTCATTCACTCAAGAGACACGCTTCAGGATTACTCCTCCTTTCCAACTTCTGTCCCAGGATGACTACAGTGCTTTGCCCTCATTTTATCTCCAGAAAATCCTCCCATTCAGCCTCCCTACTGTTTCTCCTTCTGCTGGCTGGGCCAAGCACCACCACAGCGTTTGGTCCTGGTAGAGTAAGAGCTGGGCTGGAGGGACGAGTGAAGGCTGAGGGAAGGGTTAGGTCTGGAGTAAAGGACAAGGGCACGGACAGGGCAAGTATTGACACTGAAACTGGATTTGAAGGTACTCGTGTTTCCAGACCAGGATCAGCAGCAGTAGAGGAGGGTGAGGAATGGGGGGACCCTGATACTACTACTGCCTTCAGGTCCATGCTTTCTATAGGTGAAGGTGGATTGTGGGAGCCACGGAGTTCCTCTCGCTGTGTTCCAATCCCGGCAGGCATGGCCTTGTGCCAAAACATTGGTTATGACACTATGAGGATGCCGAACCTGCTGGGCCATGAGTCTCCAGCAGAGGCTGTACAACAGAGTGCCAGCTGGTTGCCATTGCTTGCCAGAGAGTGCCACCCTGATGCCCGCATCTTCCTCTGCTCTCTCTTTGCACCCATCTGCCTTGACAGGTAAGTTTACACTACAGCTGCAGCATTTAGTCAATTAATCAAATAGTCCATCGAAAGAAAGTTAGCTGCTAACTATTTTGATGATCGATTATTCCTATCAGACATTTTTCAAGCGAAAATGTTAAACATTTGCTGGTTCCACCTTCTTAAATGTAAGGATTTGTTGTTTTTCTTTGTCAGTTATGATAGCAAACGAAGAATCAGAGAAGCAATCAAAAGACGTCTCTTTGGATTCTGGGAAATTGTGATGAGCTATATCTAAATTTTTTGACATTTTATAGATTAGATGATTAATCCTAAAAATAATTGGCAGATTAATCAATAATGAAAGTAATTCTTAGTTGCAGTTATTTGCTCAGAAAGACTTTTGACAAGATATGCTGTGAACCTTTTCAAGTCTAGGGATGAAACAATTACAGTTTTCATGATAAACCAAATTCCCAATAAAATCAGTATTACCATTTCAAATTTCAGGTATTATTAAAACTGTGCTTTGAAAAGTCAGTGTGTAAAAGTAAATATTGTCCAACATCAACCAAAATTAGCAACACGGGTTTGTCTTGCACCAGTGAAACTATGATGGGCATGATGTCATTTTAGATTGTTGAGATTTAATGGCAATGGATTTTTTTTAAATACAACTTGTTGAAATTATTTCAGTGTGTGTTAGTACTTCAACATTTTCAGCAGCAGATAGTACTGATAACCATGATCATTTTGGTCATGAAAATCACATTTTCACTTTTTGTAAAAGTTCTGGTAATCACAGGACAGCTGCTCACAAGTTTCTGTTTAGAAATGCACTTGATATTAGTCTTTGTATAAAGCACTTGCAGTAGGCTGACTCTCCTTTATCAATAGGATAAAAAAAAACAGATCAGTGACCAAATTAAATAGGAGCAAGGTCATTAAGAGTTAACACCTTTTTGAAAGCTATGCAAATTGGTGCTGGTCTCTGAGGAAAGGCCTTAGTTTCACACAGAAACCGAGTCATTAAAGCACTTAACTTGCCTTTTTGTCACATTAGCACCTCTCAGTTTAGAAACACAAAAACAAGAAACCATATGTTATCTAATCCTGTCTTGTTTGTTCACCACCATGACACTATTGATTCAAATCCTCTCATCTATTCAATGCTGCCCACATTCCCTCTCCATCTCCTCTTTATCAGGTTTATATCACCCTGCAGGAGTTTGTGTGAATCTGTGCGGGACAGCTGTGCACCGATCATGAGTTGTTATGGCTACCCCTGGCCAGAAATTCTACGTTGTGACCAGTACCCTGCAGACCATCTCATGTGTATCTCCTCCATCACCAACACCACTGTTCACACAGGGGGGCGTAGAGGTAAGAAACTGACTACATAGACACATACAAATGAGTTGACTCCATTCAAGAAATGGTTCAATTAGTGGTTTGACTCTTTCAGTACCTCAGGCAAGCTGTCGGGACTGTGAGTTGGAGGAGGCGTCTTCTTTAAAAGATACACTGGAGACCTTTTGCAGGAGTGATTTTGGTGAGCATTAATCTTCTTCCACCTCTTCTCTCCTGTCTGGTCATATCCTTGATTTTATGTTTTATAAATTTTTCATGCCAATCATGCTTTGCATTTATCTGCTTTCTTTATAGTCCTTAAACTGCGTCTAACACGGCTCAAGTATAGTCCAGTAAGCCTGTCTCAGTTCTCGCTTGCTGCCAAACTGGACGTTCTGAAGCATGGACCTCTGTTAGGTGGGCAGATCCGCTCCCGCATTGAACTGTGGCTGGAGAGGGATGCCACCTGTGTAAGAAACATGACACGCCAACACCCAAGAGGTGGGACTTTCCTGGTGACAGGCACAGTACAGGGGGAGCGCCTGGTGGTCAATAAAGCTTATGCCTGGCAAAGACGAGACAAAAACCTGATGGCAGCTGCACGCAAATGGAAGCATCACAGATGCAGGAGCTAGGGTTATGTGCTAGGTTAGAGATTTAAAAAACAACTGAGATGTGAAATGAGCATTAAACAGCTATGCATGAAAAGGATAGGCATAGCATTTAGAATCTGCCTAAATACCTATGACTGAAATTATGCTTGGTCAAGTCTTTTCAAATCATGTTCAAACATCTGTTTATAACATGATAATATGCAGTCAGCTGGTCACAAAGGAGCTCGTGAAGAACCAACACTGTGTCTTTCAGGCAGTAGAGGTCAAAGAAATAAAAGATGTTCCATAGAAAATGTACATATCTGTGAATTTTAAGTAAATATCCCTGGTCTATATTTGTATGACTTTGTGAAGAATTAAATGTTGTGCTTTAAATCCTGATGAAATGTCACTTATTCATTATTAGCATATCATACCCAAAGCCTACGGTGCACTTACCAAATAGCAGAGGTTTCAGGCTGATCGTCTTCATCTCATGGGTTCTGTCTGGCATGAGGGACACCTGCTGAACATGACCCACCTGCAAATGAACAAGAGACATGATCAACACACACAGAACATTTGGGTTCAAAGCAGATATCAGTCACATTAAATTCTGATTAATTTAAATGTCTAAGGTTTGGCTGCTGCAATTAAATTACATTTTAGGCAGCAAATCACAGATTCAAGCCTGGAAGTAGGCAATAAAACCTGATACCAAGTAGACTGTGTAGTTTTGTTTTTTAAATAGATATTTTTTAATATAGGACGCATTAATATAGGAGTGGATGATATTACTTCTAACTCTTTTTTTAACATTTCTTTTCGTATAAATCAAATATCATTATATTTTTGACCAAATACCTTGATACAGATATTGCAACAATATTGTAAGGATGACTATTTATGTTTTTACAAAATATTAACACAATGAATTTTTTGATAAATAATCATCAGTAATGTGGATATAATGACTAGGTGGGTAAAGGCAAATTTTAAAAAAATCCCTTTACAGCAATATAGCAGCTATGCTATATCACACACAATACCAAAAACTCAAGACATGATAATACAATCAAGGTCCATGATACCTTATTTATCACAAAAAGGAAAACAACATGCTTTATCAAATACAAAATATGACACATACAGCATTTTTTGTTCCAATTAAATTCCTTCTTTTCCTCTTAACTGTAAGTGTTTCTGCTTACCTTCTTCAATATGATGGAATAAAAGTAGGCAGCCCTGACCAAAGTATGTGTGAAAAATTGTCAGGAATTGTCTTTGGCAATAAATGTTTTAAATATGTAAGCTGAACAAAAACAATGCAGCAGTTAGTTGCAATATTTTATCAAATAAAATTAAAGATATAAATATTTTAAGATATTAGCATAGTCCAGTACGGTATTGAGACTTTTTTATTGCGATATACTGTTTAGAATCCGATGGGTATATCAGTGGATTGATTTTATTGGCCTGACATTGGCTGAACTACTACTACTACTGGCATCGACACATACGTTGTCTGACGTGCCTATACAAAACCTTTTGCGTTTAGCATATATTATGGTATGTATATTTGATCATTTCTCTTAATTCAGATTTAATATACATTATTGTTGCTATTTGTGTGTTTTATGATATGATGATATCCAAAATTAAAGATGATATCTGGTGTCATATCACGATATCATATAGTATCAAAATATATTCCCAGGCCTACTTTGGGAGCATTTACAAGATTTATGTAAAATATCAGTACCAACACTTTTACTTGGGTAACACTTGTACTGAGTGAGTGAGTTAAAATGGCATACTTCATCATCTTGAAATTGCCCAGCTTTCTCACCCGTATCCCCTCAATGCGGGGAAGGCTGAAACTCTGACTGTAGTCTTCTACATGCAGTTCTCTTGGAGGTGGAGCAGGATGGGGCAAAGGGGTCCCACTGTCGCTGACTGACACTGAGGTGGCCTCGTCTCCATTGACCAGATCCCCAGGACCGTTGTTGTAGTGCACGTAGAGGAGCAGGCCGATAACATTCAGGATGTACACATGGAAGAAGACCATGACCACGACGAAATAAGCCCGTGAGCAGATACTGCTCCTCTGGATGTGGAGTCGAGTGGGGCGATAAGGGGGACTGTAGGGGGATGATAATGGTTTCTTGTCGTCGTCGTCGTCGTCGTACTCTTCCTGCTCCATTAAATGTTCCTGGGCGGCTTCCATTTTCACAGCAAACGACTGAACGGTAATGGGAAGCTTGAGATATCTATTTACTGGGTAACGTTACTGCTAATCTCTATCACCTTACATCTGCCTGATAACATTAGGGTAGCTGGTTGCTTGATGTTAGCAAACGCTAGCTAACAGCTTGGTACAGGGCAAAGCCCACTAACTTGCAAACCTCTGGCTGTTTCGATAAAAATCGACCTTGTCGTCTCTGCTGCTATTACCCAACGAAACGGGACAGTTCCAAGCGAAAAAACAGGTATCCCAGCAGTCGTTTTCTTTGATTAATAAATGTGTCATCATTATCTCAACTCCCTTAATCCCGTTTCAGCTAACTGGCTGATGCGCTGCCCCTGACAACCTGCCTAACAACAAGACGGACAAACTAACGACTGCAGCGGAACCACTGTTTCTGCTCCCTTAGTAAACCGTTAGCGGCCTCTAACGGTCAACGCCAGAACAACACAATGGCCTAGACCACTGCCTGACTTTTTAACATACATAATAGAGTACTCATACCAGTTACTTAGAGGGATAGTTCACCAGAAAATGAAAAATCAGTCATTATCTACTCACCCTCATGCAGATTGAAGGTCGAGTTTAGTTTTAATCCACAAAACACTGCTGGAGTTTCACAGGAACACAGTGTTGCAGAATCTCCCAAACAATGAAAGTGAATGTTGACCAGTTTTCAAACATAAAACCCAACTGAAAAAATATAAATGCCTCCATACTGCTCGGCTGGTGTAATCCAAGTCTCCTAGAACCCCAACATGCCAAGTTGACTTGAAAGACCTCATTTACACCATGTTTTTAGCCTAAATCTTCACCATAGCTCCTTAGCTTGGAGCCATGTTCACGTGTGTGCACACACTGGTCCTGCAGGGTGATACTCTGTATGAACTGGATGTGTGTGGTGTGACAGTGTGCATACACAAGTGAAAAGCATGTTGGAGCTTTAGGAGACTTCAGTTATATGATATGAGCAGTATGGAGACATTTTCTGTTTTTTTGTTGCTGTTTTTTTCATTTGGAAACTGGTCACCATTTGTTTTAACTGAGATTCCTGCTGCATTGTTTTCCTGTGAAACTTCAGCAATGTTTTGTGGACTATAGAAACTAAACCTGACCTTCAATCACCATGAGGGTGAGTCGATAATGAATGAATTTTCATTTTTGGTTAAACTATCCCTTTAGTCTTCATGTATCTATTCAGCCAGATACAAGGTAGAAATGATACAAATGAACAAATATGTGTGTGTGTGTGTGTGTGTGTGTGTGTGTGTGTGTGTGTATTAAGTTGTATGACATATTTATGAGTATACAAACTGATTTTAAAAACACTCACTGAACACAACTCTCTACAGCTGACTTTGTTCCTCTCCAGTGAGCTTTATTCTTGTCAACATTTATGACTCAACAAGACCTTTGAGGACAGAGTTCTTCCACAGGTTTTGATAAGTCTTGTGGCATTGAGCCCTGACGATTTTGTCCTATTCTCAAGGTTTTATGTCACAGCAAAAGTACCAGTATAACAATGTAAATTAGAGTTAGGGTAAGGTGTAAATGGAACCTTTATATATTGCAATATCGTATTAGGTGGTACAGGGATGTACAATATGAATTTTCTTAAGCCAATACAGATATTTACAGATTACATGCTTCTTGTGGCAGACCCCAGTAACCAATAATTTCTAATTTTTGTATTTTAAAAAGAAGTTCATATACCATGTAATTTAAGCACACCTGAGTGTAAAATATAAACTAATCTATATTGCTACATAATACAGAAACTAGTTGAAACTGTCAGTCTAAACTAGTTGAAACTTGTCACTCTAGGTCCAGCACTGGTGGTAACCTTTTAAATATACATTCCCCTGAGGTTCCTTGTCAGAAGACTTGGCTAACTGTCCCACAACTGTCTAGGAATGTTGTGCAAATGTTTTTGTTCAACGTAACATTCCCAAAACGTTCGAATGACCATATGAAGTAACTTTTTTTGGGAGGGTCATTTTTGTATCGTTTCCCTGGGGTTCCCTGCTGGTAGCCTTTTGGTAGCCTGGTTCCTCTGAGCTTCCCTCTTACTAGAACTTGCGTAAACCTCCAATAACATTCCAAGCATGTGCAAGTGTTTTTGTTCAGGGTTGCATTCCCAAAATGTTTAAATAACCAAATGAAGTAATATTTTTGGGGGGATAACTTTTTTTAAACATCTTTCCTGAGGTTCTCTGTTGGTAGAATTCCCAAAACGTTGTAGAAACCAAGTGATGTAATGAACATTCCTCAGAGGTTTCCTATTGGTTGCCTTTTAGGTAACCTTCCCACAATATTCTAAACATGCTGTGCAATTTTTTTCATTCTATGTAACAGTCCCAAAATGTCTAACCACATGAACAAGCGTTTTTGGGGGATTCTTTTTCTAATGTTCTAATGTAGCCTTTTAGGTAACCCTCCACTACATTTCATACATGTTGCACAAACAAAACATTGTAATTAAGTAATAAAGTGGTGCTTGGGGTGGTGTTTTTTGTCACTTTCTCCTGATGTTCCCTGTTCGTAGTGAGTAACTCTCCAACAACGTTCTAAGAATGTTGTGCAAAATAATATTTTGACTTGACTTAACTTGGGTTCCCTGTTGGTAGAGTCTGAGTAACCCTCCCGGTTTGGCTCAGTGAATGAAGACCACATGCTGTTGCTGAAACAAACCACAAGGTGGCGATGAAGACCAGCAGGCAGACTTCTCATCAGCTGTGTTTGCTGTGTCATCTGTGATTTCTGACGTAATTCTTGGGGATCCAGGTGATCCCCGTGAAAAAAAAACTTGGTAGTTTAGTTTTAACAACTTTTTATTTTACTAAAAATAAAATAAAAATAATCATTTCAAAAAACAGGCGTCAAGCCTGTCATCAGTGGTCACCAAGATAGTGGACATTAAATATGCTCATTACTACGTTGGTCTGCGCTGTTTAAAACTGTAAGTAGGCCTACTTATAATAAAGTTGAGCCAGCTCATCCTGTGTTTCACACTCTGGCCAGTAATTTGTATGAATTAAACCTCACAACTTTGGTGCCAAAGGAAAATTTATCTATATTTATAAACAATTATCTTTAGGCTATATTTTCACTCATGTTGGTGCCAACTAAGCAGTGGTGGTGGGTGATACTGTTGAATTTCCATAATTTTCAGTCCATGCATTATTCACAAGGAATTTCTCTGAGGTGCATATTTAGATGGGAATGGGGCTTGGATAATGAAGGCTAATTTCCCCGGTGGCGTTGCCCCCCAAATTAATCTATCTGACCCCCCTTTTAAGAGACGCACAGAGGGCTGGAGGTGGGGGTGGAGGTTAGAGAGTCTGATACACATTCACAATCTCTCTCACACTCACATGCAAACACACACACACATACACACACCCCTTGCGGTGTTTTCCGGGATCACGCCACTGCTTCCACTTGGGATCCACACAGCAGCAGCGATATGGCTGATCATCGCCGGACGGGACGGTGCTGTTTATAAGCGAAAGTAAATACAAATAATGCGGTGTTACAGGTCAACAATGCACTTGCTCAGGCGACGGGACACTGCGACACGCCGTGTAACACAGGGATAGGACTTTACCTGGCGGGTAATAGGCCATCTGGTGTGTTTTACAGCAAAGTAGTTGGAGGAACTTGTCGCAGTGGTGGATTCATCCCAGCGTGCTGCCTGGATTACCACACACAAGTGGAACAATAGTCTCCTGCAGCAGAAACACTAGCAGGTCAGTGGCAGCGCTATTTAATGTTTATTTATGTCCAGCCTGTCTTCACTTCACGTTTTTTAGTCGCGTAATGATGTTGGGACGACAAGCAACGATAACCGCGACTGTCCTATCACTTGACATTGCAGGTGGAGTTATTTTTCGCCTCGTCAAAACAGAGCTATTTAGTCATTTTAACTGGGTTTAATATTGCGCAACTGTGCGTCTATGTGGAACTAATGTGGATACTTGGGTGCTGTTCAAATATCACTGCAAAAATCCGCACTGGGGGAAATTAAAGTGACACCATGGAACCACAGACCGACTCAGATTTAAGTCCCTAGAGCGATATGGTTAACATATTACAGTGGTCCCAGGGTCCTAACATTCAAATCCTCAGTCGTAACGTCGGGAGATGATCCCGGACCTTTTTTCATTGAGTTTCTGAGCCGGCCGGGCGGCTGTGTAACTTTTCTTTGCCCTGCCTGACTCTCCTCCTCCCGGATACTTGCGTCAGGAAAACACGGGGAGAGAGGAACTGACCGGAAACGCAAAAGGCCTGTAAGGTAGAGGGATCTCTGCCAGCCAGGCCCGACACGAACAGCCGAGCATTTGGTTTGAGTCCCGTGATATTTATCGTACGGCTGCTTGCTACCCACTTATAGCGCTCTGCCTGGCTGCAGTCATGCATAGTTACATGGGATATTGTCAGCAGGACTTTCGCTCGCCCACAAATGTGACAGTCCAGTCCTCCTGCGGTCCTGCAGTGTTGTCGATAACCTCGTGGATGCCCACCGATGGCAATTATAGTAGTATACTAACACCAACATAGGTTGGCCGATTATTGGCGATAGCAAAAGCTCTCAACACTTCATTTCATAGCAGCGTGTTGGGAGTATCATTTACCGCTAAATTATTTATGTCCATCTCAGTGTGGGATGTCCAGATTGGAAAACGTGCGTATCCGCCAGTGCCTTTGCCGTTGCACCCCGATTGAAACAGCTCACTAATAATCTCAGATCAATAACTAGAAGAGTGCACTTAGTAGAGGGCAGATCTTCACCAGGCAGCCCCTCAGTAATCACTAACATTTTGACTGGTAACTGCAATTTGATGACATATTTTTTCTCTTAACTCTACTTACAGTTACATTTATTTTTGTAACTCAATTGCATGTAACTAGTTTCATTTAAGTAGTTACTCTCCAGTGCTGCTAGTACTAAACATTTGTGTGAAATTTTGTCATAATTGAGTTCTTCAGTTTTTGGCCAGAAATGTGTTTTGTGAGGTCTCAGTGATCACTGACCACCAAAAACTAATCAATTGATCATGGAGTCCAAGTGGTGGTTTGTACCAAAAAGAAATTCCCTCAAGGCATTCAAGAGATATCACGTTCAAAAGAGTGAGATGCACGTGAGGTTACAGTGTCCTTTGACCACCAAAATCTAAGCAGTTGATCCTCAAGTCCAAGTGGACATTTGGGCCAAATTTGAAGACATTCCTCAAGGCATTCTTGAGATATTGTGTTCACTATATGTTGACTCGCACATCAGGTCACAGCGACCTTTGACCACCAAAATCTAATCAGCTAATAACTTGAGTCCATCCAGTCATTTGTATCCAGTTTGAAGAAATTCCCTCAAGGCGTTCTTGAGCTATCATGTTCATAAGAATGGGATAACCCCAAAACATTCACATGGAGGCATAACAAAGGGCTTTCAAGGTTTTTCTTTCAGCATACAGTCACAAATGTGCACAAAACATATTAGGCTGATAGGTAGTAATATCCGATTAGCTGTAGACAAGCTCCAGGTCCGTTCGTCATGCACACACAGACATACACACACGCCAGCGATCATATGGTAACCTTGTGTTATTACTGCACGATATCCTGTCATATTCTACAATAATGACAATTGCACTAGTTTTGTTTAAGGCCTCGTTATGTTTTACAGTCCTGTAAAAGATCTTACAGAATTCCATGAATTTTGTAACCTATAAGGTGTTTTGTCAAGTGGGACTTCATGCATGGTCTTATTTTCACAGTGTAATGTCCTGAAGTACAGGACGCACCTGTATGTTTGTCTTCTGGTTTGAATGTCACCCTATACTGTGGCAGGGCAGGACTGCAACTAAAGATTATTTTCATTGTCCATTAATCTGTCAGTTATTTTCTTGTTCAGTCTATTAGTCATTTGGTCTGTAAAACTGAAAAATGTTGATCAATGTTTAAAAATGCTCAAGATGGATGTCTTGATTTGAAACTAAAGATGTGCAGAAACTGTCACAGAGGAGTAAAGAAAACCAGAAAATATTCACATTTATGAAGCTGGAATCAAAGATTTCTTTTTCTTAAAAAATACGCTATTGTGTGGCCAAATAATGAAACCAGGAAAGAGCCTTACTGAGATTAAAATTCTCATATACAGGAATGTCCAGTGCATTAACATCAACAACAACAACAACAATAATAATGATAATAATAATAATGGCACAAAATTTATTACGTTTAGCTTGTTTAACTGTCAAATTATTCAATGTTATCCTATTCTACATAATACATAAATCAGTTATCCAAGTTAATTATTCAGAGCTAATTGCGCATGTCTTTATCTGCATCTGTGAAAAGTTGAGTCTGATAAGTAATAACTAGCAGTGGAACACAGGTCAATACAACAGTTTGATGATCTTATATGTAATGTCTGCCTACATTTGCCATATTCTTGGAATAATAAATTGGGAAAATGTTCTTTTAATATTATCATACTGATTTCAGCCGCATTACCCAGCTCTAAGCGACGTCATAGGAATCTTTGTGTGACCCCTTTGAGCCAGATTGCCCTAAAATCATGGAGGCTGCAACTCCTTGCTCCTCTTGTGGCTGAAAGTGGCATTTCAGATCTGTTGCCTTGTCTTTTTGCAGTCTTGTCCCTCTGCTTATTCATTCATCTTCTTTTCGTAATTCCTTCTGCTCATCTGACTCCAGAGATTTAGGCTAAGTGACAGAAGAGCTGCTGAGGAGGAGCCATTTGGCTTATAAGGAGAATGTACTACTTTTTTGATTTATCTGTTGGTTTATGTGTGTATTTGCGTGGAAGTGTGTAGGATTCTGTAGTTGGGCAGATTTGTGCATTACTCATGCATCCTGAGGCCGCAGTGTTTGGAGTGCCACTGAGTGCCCATTCCACTCTGCCACATTGTATGTGAGTGCATGCATGCGTATGATTCATGTGCCACTGAAATGCAGAGGAATGCTTGTTTGTTTGTGATGAAAAGGAATGAAAGAGAGGTACAGGAGGTAAGACAATATCAGGCTGAAAGAAAATCAGATCCTGGCCTCACAAGTTGTTCTATGAATGTAATTTCTGAGCCTGTGTGTGTTTGTACATGTGTGTATCAAACCTGCAGCTAGCCAGTGTGTGTGTTTACTGCAGACTCAGGTCCATTCATTCTTTTGCCGAGGCATAATTGGCAGAGAAATCCCACAGCAAGGCTGGCAAGGATTGCATGCTGCAGCACTGTGTGGCATCCCAGGAACTGGAGGGCTGGAAGTTTTTAGCTGACATGAGCGTGTGTGTGAGCATGTGTGTGCAGCGGGGGGAGTATAGAGAGTGGGGAGATAGAGAGATGCGAATTGTGAATTCTCAGCTTTTTGCCTCTCTCGGTCTCCTTTCTTCGTCTCTTTACCTCAGAGACACAAACTGCGGTTCCAGCCTGGGCCTGTAACCTAGCAACCCAAATGGTGTGTGTCTTGAATAAATCAGAGTGTGTTCCTCCTCCTGTCCTCCTCAGGGGTGTGTCACTTCACCTCACCTCCATTCTACCACATCCATGCAACCACCCACACACGCATGTGGAAACACATGTGCGCAGTCTTTTAACAGACACACAAATGACTCAATACAAAGTTGGAGAAGGTTTTATTCTTCACTCCTTTGTATCGCTAACCTATTAACCTTTGCTCTTTTGTGTTTGTTTTATTGCTCAACCTGTATTACACTGCATGTGAATTCATCAACAGTTCATTGTATTGCTTTCAAACACAACTAAAACAGCAGAAGTGCCTGTAGTGTCTTTGTAGGAGTGAGAACAGCCTCCGTCATCTGGAGTGTGTGCCTCCGTTTAGTGGGAGTTATGTATCAGAGTTGTTCGTGGTTTGCCGGGTGTCTGGTGAGTGTGGCCTGCACATGCTGCAGCCTGGAGCCACATGTCTCGTCCCACTCACTGTTGTGCCTCTGCCAAGCTCTTCACGCTGCCACGTCCATCTGCACCACACAAGACTCAACATCCAACGCACATTCATAACACTTTATTTTTTCTGAAACTTTACACCAACACAGATATACCAGTACACTCTGAAATGTCTGATATTAAGTGTAAAAGTCTCTTATGCCCCTTTCACAGAGTCTATCCATGAAATGTTCACGTACAATTCCTGCATGGGGTCATGTGTTAATGGGAGCAGGGATTGATATCCAGGGTAATCTGTACTGCCAATTTCCCATCTCAAGACCTAGTAACATTTCAGGGAAAATACCAGTGCAGCTGTGCTGTGAATGGAAGCTGTAACATTGCAGGGACAAGCATGTAAAGGGTCATGTCCATTTGGTGAAAGACACTTTGACATAGGGCGAGCAAACTAATCACAAAACTCATAAAACAACTGGAATTCCAGTGACTCCAGACATTCAACACTTTTAATGTTTCTTTTAAAGGTCCTGTAAACTTATAACTTTCATTGCCACCATAGTTTCTTCGTAGTTTGATGACATTGTGAAGTAGCATGGGGTCATGGGAGTTGTAATCTTCACTCTTAAACAACCACCATAGCGGATGAAAATCTGTCTGACATGGCAGAAAACATGTTTATGCACGAGGTAATATTAAAGTTTTATTCATGTTATGTTTAGTCACATTTGCTGACTTCCTCGCTCACTCTGACATGTCTGACGTATCCCAAGTTTTCTTAGAAGTTATAGCAACTAGCAGCTAATGAAGAAATGCACCATTACCTTGAATAAATTTAGTATGTCTCTGGGTTTGATCAGTGTTGGAAACATTTGGGATAATATAAATACAGAGCATATGTCTAGTGTTTTCAGACAATTTAATTTGGACACGTTACACATTATGGCTTTAATGTAGGTGCATGTGCAAAAAGTGAAAATCATTAGTGTTGCCTTAAAGGTCACCCCAGCAATTTACCAGGAGCTATGTGTGAAAGACGCTTCATTGAATGCAGCCTAGCATAGATTTAAACATAAAGAAATAATAATATGGCACTGAAGCTGGGATAGAAAATAGTCAAGAGCTGCTTTGATGCAGCTGTCAGGTAGAAATGTCCATGTTTGCGCATAAATACGAACAAAGTTTTAATGTCTGTCTGGCATTTCATAAAATATTTTTTAAAAGCAGATGGAAAAAGTTTGCAAACTAAGCAGGAATAAGTAGGTTATTAGTTAAATATTTACATTGTGTAGTTGTTTACAAGACAGACTGCAGCTTAATTCATCATATTATAAATAAAATTGGAAATCTCAACTACATATATAACGTACAGTATTACCCTGACATGTTTCCCTCTATGAGCTGCTGGGTAATGAGAATCTCACTGCATTACTGTTCGTGCTAATTCAACAGAGATAAGATGAAGACTGTGAAATTAGTCATTATTGTGCGTCTGTCTGTGTGTGTGCGGGCATGCCTGGATGCGAGCACAAGTGTGTGTTAATGATAACACTGGTACGTATTTATCTGGGTAATAAGCGGTGCATTATATTATCGGCTGTTCCCCCGTAATGTGAATCATTTTATTCTTGAAAATTCGTGGAGGACGGCTGCGAGGTTGCATGAGGAGAACCTAGTCTCCTTGTCCGAGAAGGCTTCTTCTCTAGTGAAGTCTGGGAAAACATGCAAATGAGGGGGGAGGGAGATTCGTTCCATACTGATAATCCATGGGTGACGGATGTTATGAAATGAATGTGAGTTGCTCTCCATTCGTTCTTTTGTTCCCCCGTTTTAAACTTTTTTCTTCGTATGGAGAAACGCCTCCAGCTGATGTACGAACCGTGTCCAGCTGGGCTCATGTAAATTGGCAGAGGCAATGTTGTTAGCAATGGATACTCGCCTAAGCGCATCTTCTAGTGAAAAAAAGCCAGTTGTCCTGAGTGAGGATCGCTGGGTTTGAATTCCCTCAGAGCACTGGCTGTCTCTAATAGGCCTGAAAGACTGAGAGCCTGAAAGGATGAATGGCTTTTGTTGAAGCCTCCAAGGTTGGACACAAAGAGAAAGGCAGTGGGTGCTGTCTGTGTGTGTGTGTGTGTGTGTGTGTGTGTGTGTGTGTGTGTGTGTGCATTTGTGCATGTCAGCTCTGGAGCCCTTATGGGTTGAGATAGAAGTTGCAGGAAGTGGAAGGGGGACAGAAATACTCTGCCATAGCTGCCTCTACCTCCAGGCCAGTAAAGCGGAGTGTAGAAGAACACGAGACGCAAAGTGACTTCAACACACACAAACACACACATGCAAAGACACATACAATACTGTACATACACACACAAACCCAATTCTAAATGTCTAAATGCTGAGGGGCACTCTAAACAATATGTAACTTTGAAAGCTCACTGACGTTAAGAGGTACACTCACGCAAATACACAATACACACAGGCGGGTCAGCGGTGAATATGAAGAGCACTCTGATGGAAAAACAATATGTGCTTTTCCTCCCATTTATTTTAAGGGTGAGATGCTTCTCATGTAACCATATTCAGTCTATACAGTATTTGAAACCAGCTTTCCATCAAAGTACATTAGCTTATAGGGATGCACCAAAACCACTTTTTTCAGACCAAGAACAAGTTTTTACATGTGGGTACTTGCCGATACTGAGTACTGATATGAGTATTTAATAATGTGTAATACATGTCCCTGCTAGCTCAGGTCGGGCTAATACCCGTCACCACATAACTCCAGTAAAATGAAGAACCTTTAGAACCGCATAAACTACACAGACAACAGTCTCCTAAATATAGAGGTTCTTCAGTTGAAGAGAAGAGCTTTTATATTCCAAGAATTTCACCTGGAACATGCCCAGAGGGTTCTACCAAGAACTCTTTAAAATAGGGCTGAACAATTTTGAAGAAATATAATTAAATAAATAGTGATCTACTTGTGATATTAGAGGAATATATCATTTTTAATAGGGATCGGTACTAAACAAAGATGTTTTCTGAAGTCTAAAGACTGATGGGACACCTTTACAGCATCAAAATATTTTATTTAAAAGGGTATTTTGACACACTTTTAACAAATACTGTGCATCCTGCCATTTGAAAATAGTAGTAGACCATAATGGGATTTCAATAAAATTTTGACTAATTGTTGAGCCCTATGATTATTCCAAAGGTTTGATCTAGAGCCCACCCAGTGGATTCTACCAAGAACCTTATATTCCATTTGTTTAATCTAGAACCCACCCAGGGGGTTCACCTGAGAACCCTTTTATAATCCAGGGGTTTCACCTATGACCCTCTTGTCTCCTGGAGGTTTTAAGAAGAACCAAAAGGGTTCTTGAGAAGCAAATGGTTCTGGATAGAAGCTAAGCCATACAGGAAGAACCCACTTGGAACCTCTAAGAATGTAGAAAGTGCGTGTATGAGTATGAAGAACTTTATTCTGATGATAACTTTGTCTGCCATTGTTGCACTGGAATACTGTCTACTTACTGTTTGACTACCATGACTTTGTGTGGGAAGAGCCAGTGAAATGCACGCCAATCACAGCTCATCTGGGAGAACTGCTCTTGTCTGAAACCTCTGGGGAGCTGCATTGTCAGCCATTTACATGTTTTTTTTTTGTAAATTTTTTGTTTGTTGCTCTCTTTCTCTCTCTTTCTCTGTGTCTCTCTGGATCTGCTCTCTCATTCTGTGTCTTTCATTCTGCAATGTTTGCACTTGGGATACATAACAATGAGAACACACGCTGCGTGAGCAAACACAATCATCGGGAGCCCAAAGAACTGTAGAAAATGCGCCGAGGCTGCACTGCAGTAGTTTCACTGTACAATGAAGATTAACGGGGCAGTGTGGATGTAGCTGTTGATGGTTATAATGAGAACAATGGCCATGATAATGATGATGCGGGATGCAGGTGGTGCTGATGATGATAATGACGACGTTGGTTGTTGTTCTCCTCCCTCCCTCAGGCCTGTGGGCCCCGGTGGTGCTGTTGAGAAGATGGACAGGATGAAAATAATCAAGCGGAGGCTGTCCATGTCTCTACGCAGTGCTCGGCCTGTTGACGACTCCCTGTCTGAACTAGCTGAGCAGATGGCCTTGGATGAGCCATCCGCAGCCAGGGACAATGGTGAGACACGTGAAGTGCAGACACGCACAGGTATACACAAACACCTTTTTCAAATATTGCAGCTTGCACACAACACGTGTGCATGTAAATAACTTGCATGCGCATATGTAAATTATATCTATATACTGTATGTAGTACTAGGGCGCCCCCGACTGAAGAACTCTCTGAGTTAAGTAGTTGCTCTGGGACGATATCATGATACTAGGTTGCTGATTCGATATGTGTTGCTATTCCGCAAGTACTGCTAATCAATTTTATGATTTATTATGATTTTTGTTTGCTTTTTACACGAGACCGTGGGAAAAAGTTGAATCATAGACTTGTAGAGACTGTATATGACTGATATTTCCAAAAACAATGCACATAACAAGTCAGTCTTTCTGACCTTAATTACTGCAACTTCATTGTTATATTGCTTATAAAGTTTGTAAATAAAGTACTTTTTGAAGTAAACTGCTACATTAAGCTGTTCCTGCTCAGCAAGCAAGTACCATAATAAAATGATAAATAAAATGTTAAAGTTAATAGAGGCTGTATTTTAAATCCTATTGGGAATTTTGAGTTTGAGTTTTGACCCTTTGAGGTTTCTGTAGCTGGTTAGTGAGGAGTGCTGAAGCCAGAGTAACAGATTGAGTTAACAGTGTGAAGTATCAGTAACAGTTAGTTTATTTCCATAGAGCAGAGGAAAATATGTGACTGAAAGTATGAGCACACATGTTGTTTTAAGTTAAGCATGTGAAGTAAAATGGATCAGCTTGCTAAAATAATATTACCACGATTGAAATGCTAATTTCCATTAATGGTAGTTACCATTACCAAGATTGATTCTACAATTAAGAGATCGTTTCAGAAATCTTAAAATAGTTTCTTAAAAGAGAAAACAGTTTGAGTTCCAGGTACTTGTTCATACCATAGCTACATTGCAGAGACATACAAAAACGTAATAACGAGGGGCATGAAGCGAGCTGCCTGTTAAATGCTAACAGCAAATGCAGTACTGATTTTGAATGTGTCACAACAACCAGCAAGGAGACTGAACATTTTCTTAATTTATTTCAACACAGAAAAGCGTCACACATGCCTCTTAGTGCAGAGAACAGGAATAAATAACTTCCAGTTTCACAAAAACAAATACTTGCAAAATTATCAACATGATGGTTGATGTACACTAATTAACATGCTACAAACTCGCTGCTCAACCGCTTCAAGCCTCTCCTGTCGCTACCTGAACCTGCCGTCTGAGGATTTTTTTCCCCCTGTAATTAACGGATAAATTAAATCTTGGTTGATGAAGTTTAGTAGGCTATTACGGGGCAGCCACAGTATATGTAGTATCTCAAATCATTAAAGGAAAACAACAGAAATGAAAGCTTTTTTAAAAAAAAGGTAGCAAGGTAGTGTGTGTTATCATCATGATGAAGAGACATTGTGTCACCTTCATAACCCTCTTGGGAATCACACAGTGATTAGTTTGACTCCCAACATCTGCAATGGCTCGTGTCTCACCACACAGGAGCGGGCAAACCACGTTATTAAAGAGCAGTTTCTCATGTGCTCCAGCAGTTCAGGACCTTAAGACTTCATTTGGAGCCTTTTCAGCACATAAAGAAACATTAACTGATGCAGTGGTTTGCAAATGATGGTGTAGGTGGAGAGAGTCAAAACAGAGGTCATAACTGATCATTGCAGTAGATGCAGGAAGGTTATGCAAAATTATGACAGCAGATGTTGCACTCTCCTTCACTCATGTATGTCTTCCATTTACACTGAATTACTCTCTGAAATAATGTATCTGTTGTCATGTATTTGTATCTCAAAAATGTGTCTTACATACAACCACAAAACAGACACAGTTTCACCTGAGCTTTTTAACATACTGAAGCCATCTTAACCTTCATCATACATCTCATCCTCAGCTTCATCACCATCAGTTCACTGCTTACTTTATACTGTAAGTGTGTGTGAATTCGCAAAGCTTTGTTGTGAATTCACATACATCCATCTGTGTATTCACATGGCTCTCAGCTCCTAGATGAAAGTGCAAAAAGCAATGTCATTCTCTGAAACTCTGGGTGCCATCTGCTGGGCGTCTGCCAGGATTGCAGCTTCCTCTTTGTGAAAAATCAGAGATCTCACCTGACACAAACACTGAGCGTGTGTGTGTGAGAGTGTGTGATTGGTCTTTTTTTGCGTTCGTGTCCTATTCTGGCTCCAGACAGAAACCAGGTCAGAACAGTGAGTGTGAGGGAGGTTGCCTCTTGTTTCAGCTTTTGTCTCAGAGAAAAAGAAAGAGAAACGACAGATAGAAAGTGAGAAAACAAGAAAAAAAGTGTCAGTGTTCAAATATAGCTGTGCTGTGTTTTAGGCTAGAAAAGTTGGCTGCTTTGCAGTTTGGATACAAGGAGTGATTATGTTTGTACTTGTTTTTATCATCAGCTTTCAGGCTGCAGCATCCATACTTCTACCTGATTAATTTCCCTCCCTGCCATCTTTGTCCTCCTCCTATTTTTACATCCCTCTCTTCAGTCTTTAATAGCTCAAGCCATGTCAGTTCATTTCCAGAGAGCTCAAGGAGCAAGGAACAAGGAGGTAGCTGGATGGAGGAAGTGATGTAAAGGATGAGGAGAGGGGCATTAAACTTTAACCACTGCTCTACATCTTGTTCTTAACCATCTCCTCCTCCTGCCCTTTTCCCTTGCTGTACTGTATCACCCCTCCGGACCCCTACATCTTGATATATCTTGTGCAAAAGGGCGGTAAAAATACTCCTCACATTTTTCAAAGTGCTAATTAGAAGCAATGTGGAATCTGGTGCTGACCTCAGACTGTGAGGGAGTCATGTGAGGATTTTAGAGGAACATTAAATCCTAATGCTTGGGGATCGCAGTGGAATTCGCAGTGCAATGTGGAGAGAAAATTGGGGATTATTTGAAAGATAGGGGATGTGACATGCGGGCTTCCACCCACATTCTGCAAAAAAGCCTCGTTAATACTAATGAATGTGAAAGAAAGGTGATGATACATGCATGCTGACAGGGTGTTCCACACATTTGTGAGGGGTTGTTTTGAAAAAAAAAAAAATATATATATGTCAAGGAGTATTAGTACATTTCAGTGTATTTTGTATTTTCCATAAGATTAAATCTATTTGAATTTTAAATTAATTGATAGCCTCTTGAGTATCTAATTTTCAAGGGGCTCCTTAATACAAAACAAACCACATCCAAATGAAATAACGTTACATAACAAATATAGACTACAAATGCACAGATACAGACATCTCGCTCATCCTCTACCACCCACAACCCAGGCCTCAGCTGCTGCACAAGAAAAATTGAAATCGGATACTGTGACCTGGATAAAAAGTCAATAATGCCAACACAAAGAGTTCTAAGTACAACAAATTAAAAACATGAGGAACTTATTTCAAGATGAGAAGATTAAGTGGTCCTGAAGCAACAGAAAGAGGTAACAGATATCAAGAGAAGAGGAAGAGAATTCAAATGGAGCTTTATATTAGAATGACATATATCCAACTTCTTTGAAAATTCTGGGGACAAAGAAAAGGGGAAAATTGCATATGTCTAAATGGATACGAAGAACTGCAAGGAATCAAAGTCAAAAAGGAGGGACAATTTAAGTAAACACACTTTGAAATAAATTGATTCATTCTTGAAACAATGGTGAGTTCTATCTGGACACCTTAAAATAAATCAACATAGAGACGTATACAGTACATCAACATTAACTACGTTTGATAGACAGTGTCAACATAATCAACAACAAGTAATATCAACTGTGAAATGTTTCTTTTTCTGACCTGAAATGTAAAAACAATTAATTGAATGATAATTCTGGATTTGTGATATATCAGAGTTAGAAATGTAAATAACATCATATGACATTTTAAGCATAATTGAGGTAAATAATTAATTAATATAGAAAAAAGAAGTGGCACCAGTGTGGAACCTTGTGGAACACCCTTTTCAACAACTAAGTAGTCAGACTCATAACCCTCAAAATGACACACTGATATTGGTTATGAAGATGGGCATTAAACCAGCGGAGAACATTTTGATTTAAACCAAAAAAGTAAAACTCATCAAGGAGGAGGTAGTGATCAACCAAATCAAAAGCCTTGGAAAGATCGCTAAAAAACAAAATGCACCTGTGATTTGGCCTTTATCAGAGGATGAGAACACATCATTAGTTGCAGAAATTTGACCCACTGACTTTAATGTTCCGCTAACAGCTAAATATATGCTCCAGCTCGGTTTCCAGCTGTGCAGCTGCTAGTATTTTGCGTGCATGTCTCTCTTATTTTTTACTCTCTGGTTTTCAAAACTAGTCTTTATCAGGCTATGACTCAACATATTTTCCACTATGCATGCCTCATGCTTCATACTCTATCAATGGCTATTTCTATTACTGTGTCGGACAGCTGTTTCCTCTTCTAACATGAGCACAGCAGCTGTATGCATTCTCACCGTTTTATCTATCACTACTGCATATTGTACTGTTCCTACATGTTCTGTTACCTCTCTGTGTCCGGTCTCTGTGTGACCTTGTGTCGTCTTTTTTCCTCTTTCTCTTTTTCTCCCTTTCCTTCCTACGGTTTTTGTCACCTGCCTGTCTTTATTTTGCTGCTTCTCTTCCCTCTCCCTCCCTCTTCCGTTACCTCCTTTTTTCTGCCTTTCCCTTTATTTGTCTTGCTTTTTTCTGGATTAATTTGTGTCAACCTGCTGTCCTTCTGAGCTTTCTCTTCATTCTCTCGCTTTCTCTTGCACTCTCTTCTGTCCTCTCGTTTTCTCCTTTTCCCTGGCTGTCCGTCTGGCATCATGTGTCTCAGAGCCCATGGTGGTGTGTGCCGTGCACCCTCCTGCCTCACACAGTGCTCCCTCCTTCCTGCGTCAATATGCTGGTCATCTGGGCCGCACCGCCTTGCGCAGAGAGCCGGGTGGGGGGCTGGAAAGAGACAGAGCCTACCTGAGCCTGCACAGGACTGGATCACTGGGTACACACACACACACAAACACACATACATACATTTACACAGTGATGCATGCACCCGCAGGATGTGCTAAATCAGCTGGGTTTTTTTTTCCAATTTCCAAATATCTGTATATTCAGTTTGGAGAATTAACCAAATCCTGAACCATATTTTACACCATAAGTCAGTAAGCAAGTCAGTTTAAAACAAACCACTAGTGGAAAGTAACTAAGTACATTTACAAGAACTGTACTTAAAGCAACTACAAGGAGTTTTTTTTAGCTGGTTATGAAACAGTCTTATTACTGATGCCTCCTATGACCTATGTGAGTTAACAAGACCATCTGTGGGAAGACAGTGATTGCAGAGCTGTTCTTAATGCCTGTCACCTGGTCATATTCTCCATGAAATGAGATGAAACAAGCCTCTTTTGAAATTTTTCCTTGTAAAGTTAGAGTGAATATTACGTTAACCAGTTAAAGGGAAGTAGGAGGAGATTTTTATTTTGATAATTTTATTTTTATGTTATATTTTGTGGTTATTACGGTGTAAATGTTGTCCACAGGGGCCTCCAAAATCAACACAATATCAAAGTTCCTTGTTGTTGCTTCAAGTATAAGTTTTTGTACTGTACTTAAGTATTTCCAGTTTGTAATTCTACTACATTATATTGTTGGCAAATATTGTTGGTAACACTTTATTTAAAGGGATGTGCATAAGACTGACATGACACCATCATAGCCATGCCATGACACCAGGCATGAACGTAAGGTGTCTTTATGAATGTTAATGACTGTTATTAAGTGTCATTCGATCAATTATGTAATTTTCAATACAAAGTTGATTTGAGATGTCTTTGTTATGACAACTTGACATTAACCAATGTTGTTTTGGTTAAAGACCTTAATATTAAAAAATGAGGTCTGAAGTTCAAATAGCAAGTTGGAGCTCTAGACTGTATCTTAAATAGGTTAAATCCCTATTTAATATAAGGTCTATAATCCCTATTTAATATAGGATCTATAGTTTCCCCCTCGGCCCCTCCTCCCCAGACTTGAAGCTCTGGCAGGTCTCCTGCAGGCTGCAGGGACACTGAAGCTACACAAGCACAACATTATATTTGAACAATGACAAGCGACAATGAGTCCTCCACTGTAAGTTGATCCACTGTTTATAACCCTGTCAATTGTCTGTCGATGTAAAGCTCCGCCCACTATGCTGCGAAAAAAGCCCACTGGTCTGATTATACTCAGTCTGGATTGTCTGTCTGTCTGACTGTCTGCCAGAATCTACTAACATATTGTTCAGTTTAACTGTTATAAACATCTACTCCTTCTAAATTATTATTAATGATTTCCAACAACTTAAATACAGACAGTAATGCATTTTGTGAACATTCAGCATTAATGGAATTATCTGGAATGGAAACTGCAAAGGAGAACATGCTGGTTGTAGCGTTGTTGTCAGAAAAGCCGGTATTTCAACTTTCAATTAAATTAAATGACCACATTTCCCTAATCTCTGATGACATATGACTTAGTACAGTAAATATATTTTGTATTTTCCCTTTAAAGTCAAGCTGTCACAAGAAAGACATCTCAAACATCAACTTTACATTTAAAATGACACAACAGACTGAATTACTCATAATGACAGCAGTCATAAACATTCATAAAGACTCCTTCATGTTGACAAGTGTCAAGATATGGTTATTTCATGTAATCTTATGCACATTTGCCATATTGCCAAATGCAAGTATTGCACTTCATTACATTTATTTGACAGTTTTGGTTACTAGTTATTTTGAAGATCAAACACACAAATTGATGATAATGATGATCCATTTATAAAATTATCCATACTATAACTGATTAAATTGTCCAATACTATATAAAGTACTTAGTATATGAATTAGCTTTACATCAACCAGCTACAACATAAAACACACAGTAATGCATTTGAAAGAAAAATCAAATGATATAAGGATACAGCTATTTAGTTGTTATTCAAGAACATGTTAAACATGAAACAGAATGAAATGAGCTGCTCTGGTCCCAGTGTGGATAATAGCATTAAGTAAGTCCACAATAAAACAAATTAGAATAATAAGACTGATAAATATGTAAATATGAGTATAAGGAGACTGCAGTTAGCTAAAGATAACCAGGTGGCCAGTGGGGCCAAAGTGCAGCAATGCCCAGATAAACAGCACAGTAAAGTAATAAAATTTGACAGGATACTTTTGATACTTAAAGCCCATTTTGCTACAAGTAATTATGTACTTCTGTTTAAGCAAAAAAAAAGGACATACTTTTACCTTGAATAGTCAGGTCAAGACAAATTTTATTTATATCGCAAATCACAACACCAAATCATGACACACCATGTCCTGTAGACCCTCTAAAGAGAAGAGAAAAACTCCCAAAAAAGTGAAGGATCTGAGTGCTTCTTCCACCACTGAAACAAACACACTTCCTCACAAAGACAACTCACCACACTGTTTCCTCTATAATTCCCAGTCCAGTTTTTCCTGTCATTTTCTTTGTTGTAAACAAAATTTTCTGCATACTTTCACTTCTTTTGTGTGTCAGTAGTTCAGTAAAGAGAGCTGTTCTTTAGTGTTTAGTCCTTGCATGCTGTAAGAATAACTTAATAATCAGCTGTGAATCATTTTAGCGTTAATTTTAGTTCATAATTTTAGAGTGTTTCACCAGAGCAATATCAAGCTTGAGCAATACTGCCACCTGTGGGTGGTAAACACAGGCACACATTGATGTCATGTAGATGTCAATGTTGCTTACCATAAAGAGGAGCGTGTGTGTATTTGGTGTGTGCATGCATGAATGTGAGTTTTCAGTGAGTGAAAAAACGTATTTAATGACGCAATTTGGCTGTCCTCCCTACATTTACTACGAATCTGGAGGGCTAAAACTCTAATGACCTTAATCCAACATACACAAACACACACACATGCACATGCTCACACAATCACTTTTCCCTCTGTCTGTCTGCATTATGTAATGGAACGTGTGGTCCGTGGCTATATGGATCCTATAATCTCATTTCCCACTGTGGCAGAACAGCTTATATCAGGAGCAGTGGGATGGAGTCAGGGGGGAAAGTCAAGGATGGAGGGGCTGGAGACTTGGTTGTTGGAGATGGGTTTTAGAATGAAATGGAGCTTAGAAAATGGCGAGAGATTGATTACAGGGGACTGGGCGATAGGAAGGAGAAATGAGAAGTATAGATGAAAGGAGGGAGTGACAGACAGAGAGGTAGGAGAGTGTTAGTTCCACAATGGCTCCTTCAGGAGTCGTATTAGTTTTGTGCTGTGCATCCCCAGAGTCCTCGGCTGAGTGAACTGCAGATAGACCACGACGAGACTCTTTGCATCCATTGAGCTCTGGCTGACAAGAGAACTAGTCTTGTATCAAGAGCTTACAGTTCATTGTGATCCTGCGAGCTGGGAATACGATAAGAATGGATGGATGAACTTTACATGATCCCTATAAAGAAATAGGTACAGCAGCATAGGGCTGGATATAGTTTTTCCTTTTCTTATCATGAAAGAAGCCAATATTTGCAAATGTTAGATGCTGTCGAAGCACAAGAAGCTATAAAAGAACTTTCTCCTGAATAAATGAGTGTGCCTAATTTGATAATAAGCAAATTAGATTACAAATCACACCAGATAATGGATGTCAACTTTCAGCATTTGATGCTGCTGCTGCACTATGTGCACAACAGCAGCAGCATGTAATGAATGCTGGAGTTAATCCAGGTTGGTAAGGGAATAGTTTGACATTTCGAGAAATCCGCTTATTCCATTACATGTCTGTAAAGAGGGGACTCCTGGGTAGGCATTGAACACATTTTCTTTTAGATATCTGGATGTGAGATGTCAAGGGACCCCTTTGAAAATGGCCATGCCAGTTTTTCCCTCACCAAAATTTAGCCTAAATTTGGAGCATTATTTAGCCCCCTTCCTGGCATGACATGGCTTGCACCAACAGTAGCCACAGGCAGTGTTGAGCGAGTTAGTTAGGAAGTGTAATAAGTTACTTTTTACTTAGTAACTTCAAAGTAGTCAGGACTGGCTCGAAAGGCCATGGCAAACAAGGAAGAGACACCAAATAAATGCTTAAATTACCTGACTCATTTACAAAAGTTTAAATCAAAGTAATAAAGAGATGAGAGGTGGGCGTTGAAGAGTGAGATGATAAAGAAACTAAACAAAACACATGGTGAAGGATGTGAGGACTGAGGTGGCTGCTTGGATAGGACCTGGGAGCATTGGGCCCAGGTGCTCCCAGTCAGCCCAACAAGACAGCCCTGCAAGACAGGAGGACAGTGAGAGAAGAGGTACAACCAACAGGCCAGAGGGCTGTCACAAAAGTAATAACATTACTTTACTTATTACTTGGCATCAAAAGTAATTAGGCACTTACTCATTACATTACCGTATTTTTTCTGCAATTTTTGGCATCCTTGTTGCTCTCCAAAGTTGAACTGCTGATTCAGTAAATTGTTAACACCCAGAAAGCTTTTTGTTTGTAGCTGTCCAGATGTTGGCTGTGGTAGAAACAAAGTCATCCTCTCTGAGAAATTAGATTCATCACCACATATTCTCACTCTGAAGGAGCCAAACAAACTCAAAATAACGACAGTATTTCCACCTATGGAAAGTCTGTCTCTCTACCTCTCCCTCATCCCCCATCCCTGGTTTATCTTTTTGGCTAGCAGCTGACGTAACCTGCCTTGACCTGCCACACATACACGTCATCATAGCATCGCCTACCTAGGCCAAAAAGTAAAAGTATTAATTAGTAATGCATTACTACCCACCAATGGCTTTAGGTCTTCTAATTTTGTATGATGCCATACCAGTCTTCACTCTAACTTTTAAACTGGACAGATTTAATACCAGACACACACACATGCCAAAATCCACAATACCCTTTAGGCTTACACTTGGCGGAGATAATAAACAGATACATTTTAAGAGTTGTGTCAATCTTAAACTCAGTATGAGAATAAATGACAGAAGAACAGACAGGATCTATCATCAAATTAAAATCACTAGAATATGTTGGCATAAATTAATGGTTATAAACATTTGAAGTCATTTCCAGTGTAGGGAATATGGAAAAATACCAGTAATATGTAGAAGTGTATGAACGCACCAGTCTTAAATCCACAGACTGACGATCTGGCAGCGTGACTTCATTCTGTGAAATCCACAGCTGCCTCTGAGCTCAGAACCGCCCTAAAAAGGACGCAGCTTGAGAACCTAGAATAGATGCTACTCTATTATTAAAATCGCGATAAGGTGTAGTTTGAAATGTTAAGAGGTACGCCACTGTGTGTGTGTGTGTGTGTGTGTGTGTGTGTGTGTGTGTGTGTGTGTGTGCGTGCGTATGCGTGTGTTTGCGTATGTGTTTCCCACTGGTTGGTCTCGCTGACTCACTGTGTGCCACTCAGCAGTCAGAGCACGTCGCAGCCTTTAATAGAGCGACATGATGATGCAATCTCTCCTTCCTGCTGCACTCAAGAGATTGCCCACCCTTTCTCTGTCTTCCTCTAACATGCTCTATCCATCCATAGGAGAATTCAATTAAACATACTTTTCATCTGTGTAAGTGGGCCTGACTGTGCTGTTATATGTGCATGTTAGAGGTGTTTGGCCCGCAGCCAGAGCCGGAGAGCTTTTACGGGTTTGTGATTCATCTGTTGCTAACTGGGCCCACACCCACTCCCACCACACTGTACTGTACTTACAGTGAGGCAAGATGAGCATTGCGTTTTTCTTTCTTTTTCTTTCTTTTTTTTGTTGCTTTTCACAGCTACCTCATGTCTCTTTCTCTCTGTGAAGATCTGTAGTTACACTGTTGAGGATTAGTCGGCCCTGCTGTCTGTTTTACTGACAAACAGGACTCTGCTGAAAGCTGCCTACTCTTCTCTAAAACCCGTCGCAGGCTGCTATTTCTGATACTGTCACAGATGTCTCCTCTCGTTCTTTTCTCCCCCTCTGTCTCTGTCTCTCTACATACATCAGAATACTATATTTAACCTGCTGATAAGACCAGAAGATAAAGGATGGAAGGCTTTTCAGACCACCCTTATCTCTCTCACTGTATTTCCCACCACCAGAGACCTTGTCTGTGCCAGGGATTTAATGTAATGCATTAACACTGCATTAATCGCTGTAGCCCTCTCCTGCACTCCCCTGCACTCTCTTGGCCATCCATTTGCCCACACTAACCCTCTCCACTCACTCCCAGATTGGATTTAATAAGAACAATAGAGTGGGCTCCTTTTATGTAGTTGGTCTTGTAAGCTTTGGTGTTGTTTTTATAAACGATATACTTGATAACGCAGGTGATTTGCTTTCGTAGCATCAGTTCTGTTGTATGTACGGTCAGATATGTGGTATTTTAAAATTCAGTCAGCTGCTTAATTGACTCAAAATAGAAACTAAAAAAGAGCATTCAGACAGCAAGTTTGTGCACCTATTACACAGTACCAAAATGGCTATCCAAAAGAAAGATAAATAAAATCATGTATAAGTTAATTTCACAGAGCAGAGGCCTTACCAGTCCCTCAAGGATTTCACAGTGTTTTTGGGATTGTTGTGGCCTAAAGTGTCTGATTTCACTGCAGTGTTGAAAAAAATGTGATACATGGTGAAAATTGCAAAAAAAAAAAAAGTTGTTGTTTTTTTGTTGTTGTTGAATTGGTTAAAAATCAAAGGCAGCAGGATTACAAAAATTCTAACAAAATGTGCTGTATTTGTAAATGAAGGTGTCAACCAGGTGTCAACTAAGAGGCATTTTTTTGGAAGCTCAAACTCAGAAGAGCAAGCATTAAATTATAAAATATAAATATATACAAAAATTCACAGTGGATTGATGAGTTTCAAAACTCTTTTCAGTGCCTGTAACAAAATAAAAAAAACAAAAGATAAAAAAAATAGTAAATAAGATTGGTGAAACTCACAGGCAGCTGTGATGATTGGCCAAATTTGTTGATTTTTTTTTTCCTTTTGGAAAGACTGAATTTCAATACCTTGGAAACAAGAACAATTACTCCCCAAAAGGAAACATTTGATACCTTCTCCAGAATCTTTTAGTTAAAGATGTTTTACAAGATTATTGCCACTGAAAAGAAGACAGTTAATCCCCAGGGGAAATGACAATTTTCACTCTGTTGGAGGACCTACAGACATGCATCACAGAGATGTCAGCACGAGGGGGCTGCACGCATACATATAATTAATCAGGTCACCTGAGCAGTTAGAGGTTTGGTGTCTTGCTCAAGGGCACCTCTGCAGTGCCCAGGAGACGAACTGGCACCTCTCTAGCTACCAGTCCACACTCTGTACTTTGGTCCATACTGGACTTCAACCAGCAACCCACAGGTTCCCAAGACAAGTCCTTACAGACTGAGCTACTGCCACCACACCTCAACTTATTATAATTGTATATATATTTTTATTATTGTTATTGTTAAATCTCTTTTATATACTGTAATAGAATGTATATATTTTTACATACTTCTTATTTTTGATTCTTATAATCTCTCTGTGCTTTTATATATTTTCTATTCTTAAAAGTTAGCATCTGGAACATCAACACTTTCTTTCTGTATAAAATATTTCTGATTCTGATTTTGATGAAATGAAGAAGAGGAAGATCAGATGCATTTGTCTTTCAATTGTTCATATGTTGTAAGTTTCTGGACCAACATCCAAAATTGTTTAAGGCCACTTGACATTCAATTTAAATTTACATCTTAAAGTATTATATTGGGGTTTCTATATAAAGACTGTCCCCAGATAATAATACACATAATACATATCTTCATATTGTCTTGAATACTATGAGTATTATTTGCCTGCATTCATTTAATTAATTAATTAAAAAATGTTTTGTGTACATGTTAGGCTGACTTGCTTTTACTGTAGCTCATACTAGAGGTAATATTGTTGTTAAACAATGCTGGTGATATAGTAGAGGACAGGGGGTGGGTGAAGCGTTGGGGACCGGTACATACAGAGCCGTAGGTTCTCCGGTCCCAGTAATTGAATAATAAGATTCCTTAGATGCAGATAAAAGGTTTAGAGGTAATTACTGCAGTCTAAATTCTCCCTCCCTCCGGCTTTGTGAGTGCATTTCTGTATGCGTGCACGTTCCTCTGGGATGTTATATGCACTTTGATTTTTATAGTGTCCCTTGTCTGGAGGCACATTGTGGTATTTATGGTAAAAATGAAAAAACATTGCTGAAAACAATACATTTTAATTGGAAGCTTGAATGCAGCCAGGCAAATGTGACAATAAAGATGTTTAGAACTGGGTGGCAAGAGAAAGTGACAGTGAGTGAGGCCTTGAAGGGAGTGAAAAGCTGTGTGGAGGTGGCTGCAGAGCCAGAGAGAAATCTTTGATGTATACAGTTGCACTTGTGAATACAAAGAGACAGGGAGACAGTGATGGGTGGAGGGCTGAGTGGCATGCTCTTGTCCTTGACTTTTTAAGCTCGAGGATGCAGCACTCTGCATCAATATATGTCTGTCAATGCACTGCAAATGGCTATTACTTGAATCTAATTTAAAGTATAGAGTAAAGCCCCTCCCCCCCAAAAAATAAATCATGAGTTCATCGCATGTAGAGTAGCTGAAGTGAACACAGCACACAAAGTTCTCCCAAATATTTATTTTAAAACAACTTCCACACCAAGTGAAATTAAAAATGTTTTTTATGTGTGATGAGATGTGTTAAGTATACCGTATGCCGATGACCTCAATATTTACTTATCTAAGCCAATTATACCATTACATTTAAGCTGCTGCAAAGAATAATTGTGACTTTGTGTAAATGGTCTTATAATTAAGTGCATCATTATTGACATGAAGGGTGTGAGAGCTTTCCTGCATGAGTGTGTTTTGTTAGCAAAGGCCTACAAGACAATATGAATATTGACATGAAGGGAGAGGTGAGGTTTTATCTCGCAGTTGTCGAACACATTTGCAGAACAGCTTTTTAAAGTGTTAATCCTCGGGACTGTTATGAGAACAGAAAGCATTTGATGCTCTATCTTCCTGACATTTTGGTTGCAGTTGCCATTCGATGCATTTATTTTCTATAAACATGTCTTTTTATGTTGGCTCCTAAAGGTGGCATGGTTCACACACAGTTCCATTGGAGACATAGAGCAAAATATGCATGCACTTATGAAATGGTGGCGATGTGGAAGCCAATACAGTGATAGTTTTTTTTCCATTCAAAACTACACTACAGCTGTCCTCTGTATTTTAAAAAATACACTTCCATCAGACAGTTTTTGTCCCCTCAAAAATACATTGGATTCCTCTAAATATTCTGAATAAAGCACTTACACTTTAAAGGTCACTTGAATGTCCTGGAAAACTGTATGAATACCATCCTATAATAAAAATACTTAATTCAAAGCAAGAGTTCATCATTCTAATGTCAAAATATACTAGTAAGTAAAAGTGCATAAGTATTAGCAACAAAATATAGGCCTACATAAATTATCAAAAATAAAAGTACACATTATGCAGAATGGACCACCATTCCACCAAAGGTTATTTCCTAGAATACACAACACCTTCAATGGTCTCACTTGATGTACTCTGTGGGTACAAACTTGCCATTGGACCCTTGTTTCAGGAGGCATTGCAGAATCCGCTGTCTGAGTTTTCAAAGTCTCTAGGAAACACCAACAACCTCCGAGCTACCAACCTACATGCTGAAAATAGCAAATTAGCACCTGGGTCACCAGTGGTACCTAAACAAAATGGTAGCTGTAACCCTTTTTTGTTGCGGTGATGTAGACATTTTAATGCCAGGGCTGGCCACTGCAAATGTTCCACCAAAACAGTCTGTATGGAGAGCAAAAGTGCCTGAAATTTTATCTCGGAATCTATCACCTATCGTATGACGATGATTTAGATAGTTATTAGCCTTTTAAAAAAGGATCTGCATTTATTTGCAGATATCTCTTTACAGAGATTAGCGCTAAAGTCCATTCTCACGTGTCAAGTTGCTAATCAGACTGTAAACAATCACTGTTGCATGGAAGAGAAAATTTTGGACTGGATATCTGTTATCTGTCATGAGGATACCCTGCTAGCTACACCAGTAGCCCCAAAACACTAATGTTGCTTGCAGATTCTAAATCGTTGTCAGATGATAGCTAATGGGTTCTAAGATTGCCCCATACAGCCGATTGCTTTACACTTCAGATTGATTTCTCAGTGTTGTGCTGCAACAGGAAATAGACCACATTAAAAAAGTACTGCGATCTTTAAGCATGCTGGCCTCTGTGGAAAAACAAGCCAGTGATGCTTGATGTGCAGCTCCCATCAGTCAAAAACACGGGTGTCTTCAACACAGTCTTCAGGATTAGTACTTCTACATCCTGCTGAATAGTTCATTGTCTGAGGAGTGTGTTTGGTCATATTATGTATGCTCTGCAGGTGTATCACATAGAGCCATGCATGTGTGTATTTTTTATAGGGATGTACAGTAACCGTGTGTGTGGTGGCATGTGCAGGGGATAGTGCGTGAGTCTATGTGTGCATGGGCTGAGCATGAATAATGGCCTGTGCTTCAGGTCCATGGGGAAGGATGGAGGGAGAACGAGAAGGAGGAGGGTGGATAGAACGTATGAGGGAGGGGGTTGGGGGGCAGATAGGAGCTAGGATGCCAGAGGCGTCACTCAAAAGCCTCCGGGTTTCAATTTCTGCGCTAGAGAGTGATAAGGACGAGCAGCCAGAGAAGGGTGGAGAGGATGGAAGGAGCAGGAGAGAGAAGATGAATGAGATAGAGCGATAAAATGCAAGAAAGAGGCTGATCAGGCAGAAAATGTTGTCATTGGCTCCTGAATAGAAAGAGACGATTGCACTGTATAGTCAACACCATCTCTGGACCCAGACAGAGATAGGAAGAGAGTGAGGGAGGGAGAGATAGAGACAGGAGAGGGAGGAGGGAGAGATTGGTATCACATGAGAGGGAGGAGAGTAATAGCAAGGTGAAGGGAGGGAGCAGGAGGACTAACAACACTGAAAGCACTGATAGGGGCGCCAGAGGCAAGGAGGGAGCAATCGAGAGAGGGAGTGGAAAGAAGGAGAGCAGCACAGCAGCCTGAATAACAGTGGAAGAACAGGGGAGGACAAAGGGAAGAGATCTGAGAAAAGGAGGAAAAACATCAGGCAAAAGAAGAAGACACCGGACTGTGAATGAAAAAGTAACAGGAGAGAGAGAAAGAGCTGGGAGCCAAAGAGGTCAGGTAGTTGAACACCAGACAGATGAAAGTGGTTTTCTCCCCAGGAGGAGCTCCAAGTTTGAGTCTTGTGTGTGTCTGTTTGTGTGCTTCAGCGTAAATCATATAGATGGAGACAGAACACCTGTTATTCCGAGATGATGGGGTGTAACAGTTTTCATCTTGTGTGTGTTGGGCTGTCTCTGCAGCATTTTGCCTACCTGCACGGTGTTTGACCTTCCTTAGTCAGCAAGCAGAGTGCGACTGCAGAGAGAAAAAGAGAGAGGAAAGAAGGAGAGGAGGAGAGAGGGAGTGTCTACAGGAAGACAGAGAGAGGGAGAGTGTGTTAAAGTGGAGTAGTAGCCGAGGGAGTTATTGTGATTAGTGTGCCTGTGCAGTCTGCACTGTCCTCCCGATGTAAGACTTGTTCTCTACTGCTTGGGGCTCTCCAGGAGATACAGAGACAGCCTGAAGATTGGATTTTTACCCAGAAAGCTTTGACCCTCAGTCAGCTATAGCTCCTGAATTCTGGGCCCCACCCAGACCTGTTGACTGGTCACCCAAGACTGGACTGAAACCTATTTTCATCTCTTTCTGAAATGTATTTTTGAATTTTAATTGCTTCGAATCCTCTGGAACAATGGAAGGCAACCCCCAAGGGTGCTCTGCTCGTGCTGCTGGTGTAGGAGACTCAAGGATTGGAGAGGGGGTTAGAATGGGAGAGGGGATGAGAATGGGAGAAAGAGACACCCCACTGAGGCTGTCACCTTTCCGTATGCTTCGAGTGCTGGACTCCTGCCGTCCTCCAGGAAATCGTATTGGTGAGTCTCATCACTGTTCTCTCCATCATCAAGTTCATCTGCATCTTGGTCCTCCATTTCATCAGATGGCAGCTTTTATAACAACATGTTATAAGTTTGATAGATTTGTTTAGAGGTAAATGTTCAATGGATGATACTGTAAGTAAATCACTTAAACCAAGACCAAGTCATGACCAGGACCAGTGTATCAAGACCAAGACAAGACTTTAAGGGGTTGGGACCGAATCAAGATCAACACCAACGCAAGGCGAGACCGAGACAATACCAAGACTGTGAGGGTTTGAGACCAAGTCAAGACCAAGACCAAAGCAGGGCGAGGCAGAGACAAGACAGAGACCAGACAGGAAGGGATAGCTGATAGCCGAGACAGCCAGTAACTCTAACAAAAAAACTCTAATTAAAAACAAGTCAAGTTATCGTTTGCATCTGGATCAGGACATTTTACATCTGTTGACTAACAGATTAATAAGATATTGCACAGGCTATTTAGTGATATTGCCACAGTTGTGGTCTTGAAATAAAATCCAGAGTCCTCTTTGTCTAAGACCAGGACAAGACCAAGTAAAAATGTGTTTTAGACCGAGATGAGACCTTCAGAAAGTGGAATTGAGACCAGTCTCAAGACTAGGACCAGTCTTAAGTAACTATAAGTAACTCTACATCTTTGTACCATATGAAGGTCTAGAATAGGTGTATTCCCATTGCATTAAACATTTAATATGTCTGTATATACTGATTTCACTCTGCGGGACATGAAATTAAGATCAAAAGTGTGTCCTCAGGTTGTATTAAATACAAAAACAGATATATGCTAAGTAGTTTTCTTTCTGCTGATCCTACATCTTTGAACATCTTGAACTTATTAATTTCACAATATTACTTCCATCATGTGGCTGCTTTAAAGATTAGAGAAGCAGTGGGTTGGCTTAGGGCAGTGTGTGTGTGTGTGTGTGTGTGTGTGTGTGTGTGTGTGTGTGTGTGTGTGTGTGTGTATGGGTATCTTCAGGGAACCCACGGACTCCTTAAGTGAAGCGAAGTGACCTTCAAGTTTTTCTTTTTCGATTTTTTTATTCATGTGCTTGCTCGCACAAAGACTGCAGTATCTCTATTGCCAGATTCAGACTGTGTGCTTTCCTTTGCTGAGAAACAGTTTGGAGAACTCCTGGCCTAAGAGCAAAAAGAAGTAAAACGATTCAGTTCAAAGCCTGGTAATAATAGTGGGTAATGCATTGGATGTGGACAGTGACTATTAATTCTACGAGGGCACCCTTGAGCAACCTCACTGCAACTCCATGTCTGGCCTTGCTGAGTGAGGTCTTATGACGAGAAAAATCCCAGGATTTCCATTACTCTTTGAAGGCCTCTTGGAGCAAATCTTACCCTTACTTTACTTCTTTTAATGTCCTTTCCACTTGGCATTTCAATCATTTTCTGAGGCACTGCCAACGTGTACCGTAGATGGATTTCGAGCTAAGTGGAGTACATGCAGAACTGGATGAGGTAAGGATAGTCCTAAAAGCAGCCTACTCACTCTTCCAGACATGCTAGCAGGGAGTCAGCAACCCTAACTAGGCCAGCCTGGCTCCACATGGGGAGGCAGAGGTAGCTCATGACATTTACTGTCTGCTCTTAGTCTGCTATGGAAATGGAGCAGAAAGAACCTGCAGGAGACTGGAAAAGAATGACCTCAGTGATTAAGAAGTACGTGTGAGTGTGTTTATTTTGAGTAGAGAGCGTACTGTATGTGTTGTTTCAGGACATGGGTGATGGAATTTTCCTCATCTTGTTTGATCCACCCGCATCTGCTTAACTGTTTACACGAACAGACAAGATCAGGACCTCTCCGAAAGTGAGAAAGACCTGTGACATAATAGCAGCACTGGATACTCAGTCGTAGCATGTGGTCATGTGTGTGCGTCTGGCAGTATGTAGATATCCTGGATCAATTTCCCCTCACTCTGGTGTCAGCTTACTGCAAGTTTAATGTTTCACCATCAGGGTTGTGAGGGTTGATTCCTGATATGACTACCAACCGCTCAGTTTTCTTACCAAAGCTATTCTATATGCGTAGCCTGTATTCTTGTGTCTGGCTTCGAGGCCACAGGCACTACATCAGACTTGGAGATGGAAATGACTATGAAGAAATTTACTAAGCATTTACACAGATGGATGGTGTTTGGGTTGGGTTTTGCTAATGAGCATATGCTGCTTTTGTCAACAGATATTTAGACCAATGGACAGATGTAAGCAGAAATTAGCAGCTGGGATCTACACAGGTAGTTGACTGTAGCAGTAAGAAAACCACTGATGCAACACATATGTAATGTGCCTTTGAGAAAAATCTATTTTATTTCATTTTTTATGATTCGGAGTGTATAAATAGTTGTCATTGATTTTTGGATGTTTTAAGTTTAAAGCGATATTCCACCCAAAAATGAAAATTCACTCAATATCTAATTAAGATGAATTAAGATTCATCAAGAAAATGTTCATCAGATTAATCAGTAATGAAAATTATCAGTAGTTGCAGCCCTATAGGTAACAAAAAGTACTTAAATTTTAGGAAAAGGTCAAAGGATGCCATCCCTGTTAGAAAAATGCCTCCCTTGTGTTAACCTGCCACCCGCCTCTCCATCCCCGAGTAGCAGAGAGAGTGGAGACCAAGGGCAAAGGGGTTGTTTAGTTCAGTGTTAGTCTGCCTGACTCATTGATCCTTTATCTGACTGAGGTTTGTGTAAGTGGCCCTGGAATCAGTGGCCCTGACCGTGGCTCTGAAATATCAGTAGCCTAACTGTGCTGTGTACTGATAAATCCATGGCGCTGTCTCTGGTGCTGAAGTAGAAGATGTATTTGTAATTGCACCTTTTTTCAGTCATGCCTTTGGTTAGTTTCGTCTTGGGTCTATAATATATAGACACTCATAGGGACACACTGCTGTCTGTAGAATCCCTGTAATGTTACTATATTTCAGTGATCATTCAGTAGCATCTGTGCCACATCTGTAAGAAAATATTTTAAGGGAGACATGACTACTGATGTAGTTTTTACTACAGGGTTAAGGTTAGGGCAGTTCCCCCTGTTGAAAATGAACAAATTTCCATCAGCCTACACATTTGTGACAAATATGTTCAAGCCCTAACCCTAACTGCAAGTGTTCAAATAAATGAACATATCAATACATTGTGTAAAATATTTAAATTAACCAACAATTTGTGAAATAATTGAAGAAATGATAAAATATTCATCCAGCACTGAAAAATAAACAAAGCTCACAACCCCTACTAGAGCCAGCTAGGCAGGTAGGTAGCATGTGCAACCTTCTTAAGATTAATACACGGAAGGAGATGTTAGTTTTTATATCTGTGCACTGAGTGTATTTATAGTAGCGGCTGAATAGTTGAGTCAGAATTACATTGACATCGTTGCTGCTAAATTGCCATGCTTCCACTGTATGGTACGACTGAACTCAATTTGGCTCTATTTTGCTTTTCCATTATAACTCAAACGTTGTGGATAGTGCCTGGTAACTGGTCATTCTTTTGGTATCACCTCGGTCAAGGTTCCAAACCAGCTGAGCCAGTACTAAACAGATTTTACACAGTATTTGGTCTTGCTGCATTCAGCCTTTTCTGAAACAAAGTTGTCTCCTTGCTGTGACAGTCATCCCTCCGATATCCTCCATTGTTCCCGTGTTTGCGTCGTGTTGAAGATGATGTCACGTGACGATTTGCAGTAGAAAACATAATCGAGAAAAGTACCCGGTGCCAAAAGTGAGTCGATTCAAGTAATCTGTTTTGGCTAATCTGGTGGCAGTTGTTGAGTTTGTTATCACAAGAGGCAAGGGGGCATGTGAGGTGAGATGGTGGTGACAACATGAAAACAGACAGTATAAAATAAAAAATAGCACCATGAAATAAACATTAAATAAAAAGTGGCATGAAATAAAAGAGTAAAAAAAATATGAAAGAACAACAGACTTTCTAAAAGGGCATTTTAGAGTAAAAATCCCATTATGAAATAAAAATGAAGTCCTATAAAGCCCTGAAGATAAGAATGATGAAAGAACATTTTATAACAATGAGTTAAGTTTTAATATTTTTTTTTTGTCATTTATATATTTGACACACTTTATTCTTCTGAGTATTATTTTTTTTATTTAGAACACACTGGGGCTCCATTAATGCATATTATGCCATGTTTTTAAGCTGTGCTTAACATATAAGAAATTGTAAGTATTTTGTATTTTGTTGCTCATTGATTTCACAATCCATCTTTCCTTTTTTTTAGTCCATAGACCAGCTTTCCTTTCTCAAATCCTAACCTTGACTACATGAAAGAGACACACATAAATGACCTAGAATCAGCCCCAGGTGGTGTTGCCCCACTCCACAGCTGACACTCTATAATAAATAGCTTTACCTATAGGGCTCTCAATCGTTGTATCTCACAGCTGACGTGTCACAATCACTCAGGAGACTTATTTTTCTTTCTGCTTCCTCTTTGAATCAGAATCATCCTCCCCCAGATACCCTAATCTTTCCTCTATCTGTCACTCCTCCGCCTGTGGTGGCTGTTGAAAATGTAAACAGTAAATGATGGTGTTACCAGCAAGCTTTAACATCTGTCAGACCCTCTTGTGAAGCCGTTTCTTATACAAAACCCAAAACAAACACACGCAGATGCACACACCTACAGTACGTACTGTAGGTGACCCAGACTTCAGAGCTATCAGGCAGCCCAAACAGACACCCCTCCCTCCACCCTTCCCCCCACATTTACTCACACACCATCGAAGGATGCAGGCCTGTCTGCTGCACCGTGACTCATTAATCAGATGGACTGTGGGAGGACCGGAGGTGTTGGGGGGTGGCAGCCAAAGACGGGAAAGCTCCCGTTGCATGGAAGGTGATATCGATCTCTGACCTCCTCATCTTACCAATGGCATTTTATACACACTTGACCAACACCCCTGCACGGCTGGTGGTACAATCCATCATCTAGGGATTGGGACCCTTCCATGGCTTTCTCAGAGGGGTGACTGAAATCGAAGAAGGACAAAAGGTTGTGTCCTCTGATGGGCATATGGAGAGAGTGAAAGAGGCAAAGTGCCAGGAAACAAAACAAAGCAAAAAACAATTCCAAAAGACCTGAGTTGAATGAAAGTACAGTATAGTTCCTGACAATAACAATCTGTTTGTGTCTCTGTGTGTTGTAGGTATCGTCCATGAGAATGTGAAGATGGGTTCAGATGGGGAAAGCGACCAGGCATCTGGGACGTCCTCTGATGAGGTCCAGAGTCCAGTCAGAGTCCGTATGAGGAACAACCACCATCGGCGTATTTCTAATGAGGTATGGGAAGCCAGAGACATGTCTCCCAGACTGTTCAGTTTTCACCACATGCTATATGCAAGGAAATTCTACACAGACTTTGTAGTGTCTTAGCTGGCAGAGCGAGGCCGATAAATTGGCCAGGTCCTTGTTTTCACCAATAGTAGCTTATTGCAGATATATCCAGGGCACAAAATTAGCACCAGACACTGACCAAATGCTGATAAAATATGCAGTTAATGTACAGTACAGGTTACAGTGTGTCAGTTAATAAACACTGCAGCTTCTTGAGACCAAGAAATACCTCGTCTGGTATTTCCCAACTGCTTGAAAAGTGAAAGGTGTTTGCCCTGGTTAAAGCTCCACCTACATTTAAGAGCACTGTCTGCAAAACAGACATAGGGTTTAGGTACATGCAGGTATGGATTTCAAGGGCACTATGGCACTGTCAGTGAAAACTAGCCCTTAGCTAACTCAGGTGGATTTTTATTTTCTTGAACATTGATAATGTGCATAGTCTCTTTTCAGATAAAAAAGAAAATATAATGAAAGTGTTTGGTGGAAATGTGGCTTGTGTCAGTGGACAGGTAACAAGATTTCAGTACAGAAAGGCTCAAATAGGTGATGCGCTGATGCCTCAGTTGGTAGAGTATATGTCCCATGTACAGAAGTTATCATTACAGTGGCCTGGGTTTGCTTCACATCGTCCCCTTAAGCATTATGTCCTATTGGCATATAAAGCCAATTGGCCAGAAAAGATAATCTTAAATAATCTGTAGTAAGACTGTTTCTTTAGGATATGTGCTATATGTTAATGGTTTTAAAGAGAATCAGCTGAAATTTCATCTTAAAATATTATTATTAGATTTGGCTTCAAGCTCCAGTATCAGCTGGGCTTTATCCGATGGGAAAGATCATTCCTATTTTATCTAGCAGCCATCTAAATGAACATATTTTTTCCCTGTCCACGTAATTCATGATGGTTGTTACCTCTCACTTAGTGACGATCAACTTTACAATCATTGATTTCTAACTTTTTGTGTTGTGAGATTATTTGAGTCCATTATTTGAGTGTATAGTGAATGTGAATGATTTCAGTCATGTTATTTTTTGTGACTAGCTGTAACACACAGTAAGTCACCTGCCTGTTTGAGTGCACCTGTGCTGTCTATGGACAGGAGGTAAAGTTGCCACATCCCTGAGTATGTGCTCATATCTCGATCGGAGTGTGCGTGTGTATGTGTGTCTGTTTGAAGGAGTTGCAGAGTGATGAGTGCAGCAGTATTACGGGAAATGCCTCTGGACACACAGGCTGCTGCCTCTGACTGCTGTGAATGGAGGAAGGGACTAATTTAGACCATTTTTACCACAGAGAGAGAAAGAAAGAGAGGGGGGGAGAAATGCTGGGGTGAGAGAGTAATTATGGAAGTAGGAATAATTATTGGTATGACAAAGAAGGAGCAGATCCACAGGAATAGAGCTCAGGAGATGATAAGAGGGGAAGAAGGAGGAGAAGATGGAGAGATGGAGGACAAAATGACGGTGGGAGAGAGCAGAAAAACAATATTTCCCCTCAGCCACCCCCCCCCTCCGTTCACCCCCTTCCCCCCATCTGCCTTTCCCCCCCTCAGGAGTCTGTCCATTCCTCTCTCCTCTGCTCCTGTTTTCCCCCTCCTCCTCCTCTTCCTCCTCCTCCTCCTCCTGTTTTTTCTTCCTCCTCCTCCTCCTCTGAGCATGTGGATGGCACTCTACCACAGTGCCAGCCCCCCTCTCTATCTCTCTCTCTCTGTGTGTGTGTGTCAGTGTGTGTGCAGTCATGTGGCAGGTCAGAGACATGCATCGTGGAAAACGCATGTGTGCGAGTGTGTAGAGAAAGACACGTTTAAGGAGGACAATGAGGGAGCTACTAGAGCTGTTCTGCATTGTGAGTATGGGGACACGTGTGTTTGTGTACAGTATGTGTGTTTTTGTGCGTGTGTCTTTATTCAATGTATAGCAGTGAATAAGAGGGCATGGGTGTCATTTTGTCCATTGTTGACCTTTTGAAAGGGGGTGAGGATAGTTCAGGTCTGTTGTTTTGGTTGTAAGAGGTCACTGGCTTTATGAATTGCATGATATATGAAATGTATTAGCAGAAAAATGTAAGGAAATGAGTATTTTTCTGGGATGAACGTGCAGCTTTTGTGTGTTGTGGTGTGGCAGTGCTCCATTTCTGCATATTCTACTTTTTTATGGTTAGTGCAGCAACAAATGTCTAAAATATTGGGTCAAAGTCTGTAGGTCATGTTAACGCATGTTTTTTTTAGCTTATTTTTCTGAATATGTGCATTTGCTGTCTGCAGAGCGTTGTTTGACGTGTTCAGTGTGTGTGAGCGTATGTTTTCAGGGTGTATTTTGAAACTGTCTAGCTGTCCTTGGGGTGATGGCTTGTGTGTAATACTGCGTGTTGTTATGTTAGCCAATGAGTTCAGATAAAACCATTACAGGCGTAAAATCCCTCTGCCTTTCATCTTCAGGCACACACACTTTTTACTCCCCCCACTATAACGCTCACGTGTAAACACACATATCATTTCACACACTTCCATCGACGACACATACTGTGGGGCTGTTGGGACTGGGCCAGCCAGCCCCCGCTGCCATGGAAACAACGTGTGATTGGCACCTTGCCAGTGAACATGTCCTACATGGATATCATATGGGAGTGATGCATTGTGGGAAAAGTAGCATCACATAAATTGTATTCAAGCAAGTGTCAGGAAGTGAAAGTGATTCCAGCTGATGTGAAGCATGTTGGTCAGTTTGTCACATGTGCTGCGTGGTAAAATTTGTCAAAACAAAAATAACATGATGGCCTAATAATAACTTTATTTTCACAGCATTACAAAACAGTTTGCAAAGTGTTCTGACAGACAAAACAAGAGCAGGATACCCAGAAGAAGGGTTGTCACAATACCAGAATTTTAAACTGATACAATACTGGTATAAAAAAGAAGATACTCAAGAAGAAAGACGCACAGAACGCTAACAACATGCACACAGTGCTGGTACAGAGAACGTCACAGAACACTGTCTGGTTTTGTTATGCTGAAAGCCAAATCAAGCAGAAAAATAAATACTAAACTAAAGGGATGTCTTGATGAACATTTAAATATCTTTTTTATAGCTTCAGTACTTTCGTTTGTTAGTGTTGTACTGCATTTAATCATGTGGTTTTTAAAAAATATATAGAGGTAATGAAATTTTTGACAACCTTATCCAGGAGGCCGAATAACAATCAGCAAGGCCACACCACAGCCAGACAAAGTTCAGCTTAAATGAAGGTAAAATTGAGTCACGAAGCAAAAGACGCAAAAACATAATAGGAAGAAGACAGAAAGACAAAAGAGATAAGATAAATAAGGAGAAAAAAACATGTCAATATAAATAAATAGAATTGAAAACAATAAAAAAGATAACATCAAATAATGTTTGCTTGTCAACAGAAATAAATTAAAGAATATGAAGACAACATCACATAAAGCCTATAAAAATGTGGGTAACACTTTATTTGAAGGGGTGCGCATAAGACTGTCGTAACTATGTCATGTCACATCTTTATGAATGTTTATGACTGTTGTCAGTGTCATCTGGTCATCTGCATTTTTAATGCAAAGTTGACGTTGATTGAGATGTCTTTGTCATGACAACTTGACATTAACCAAGAAACTGTGGCCATTATATCAGGCCATTATAAGCGTGTCATGAATATTTTCCATGACCTCAAATGAAGTGGTACATTTGAACTTGTCATAAGGATGTCATTAAATGTCATAAGCACAGTTTGAGGACAGTTTGACGAGTACAGGACCAAGTTCATCTAGCTTACATAGTTAGCTGATGGACAGACAGCAGTTAGCAGGTTTAGTAGGCTAACTGGTGTCTGCTGTTATCTGTAGCTGGCGTTAGCCAGTTAGCTCAGTTGCCTAATTAGTTGACTCAGCCGGGGTGCCAGGAGCCAAACCCAGTAAGAAAACATTGGTACTGTATTCAGCTGTTGTCACACTGGCCACCATTTATCTCGGAGGCTGTGTTCAGTCTCGGTCTGGCCAGGATCTCCATTTTGGCCCGACTCAGCTAGACGCTGACGCTGGTTGGGGCAGGGTAACGTGCTAGTTGGTACTGTGCATGTGCATTTCTCAACTGAGGTGAAAAGGAAGGTACCTGCCATCATCAGCTCCAGAAAAAACAATGTGTTGCAATGTGTTAAATTTAAAATGTCGAATGCTGATTAAGACTTTTTTTAAAAACGAGTTTTAGCGTCTTCTGGATACAGTCTGTTTTGACGTAACACACCCCTTCAAATTTAGTGTTACCAAAATGGGTTTTAAGAAGTGATTTAAAAGATGTCACTGAATCTGTGAGCCTAAACTCCTCAGGCTGCTTAATGTCAGCTATCGAGGCTATGATGTTAGCTAAAGTTACCGTCACAGTTTAATTTCTATAGCTTAAATACTTTAATGTGTAATGAAATCAACAATTAATAAATAACTTATTAGAAGGCAATGTCATCTTAGTTATGAATGACCTCTGTTCCAAACCTGAGGAGCCCTGATGGCAAAAGTACAGTCAACCTTACATTTAAGTCTTGATTTGAGGCTCTGAGGCTGCAAACTAATTCATATTGGTTCAAGATTGTTGCTGGGGGCCAGACCCAGACAGGCTTTAAAAGTGATCAGTGATCAAATCTAAAATGAAGAGGGAGACAATTGAGAGAAAACCTAAGTATGATCCACAAAATTATCTCAGGCAAACAGTAAGTGCACTCAAAGAGAAGTCAACGACACAAGGCAGAAAAGTAGAGGATAAAAATATCAAGCATGATTAGTAATAAAAAGGTTCCAGATGTGTTCCAGATGAGTTTGAGAGCTTGGGAACAGTGGTGTGCCAAACCTTCTCACTCTGCCAACAATCTATTCTGAAAATCAGCCTGAAATTTGCCAGGATCTTGCTGGAACTTGTCCCATCATATAGTGGCCTTGGACTGGCCTTTCATTCAGCCTGACTAGACAGAAATTTCATTCACATCATCATTCATCAGTCATTCACAGCAGCAGATGGCACCTGTACACCAAAATTGAACGTCTGAGCTGCAGTCACTTGACAAAACTCATTGCCAGGAGTGACAGATGGAGAAAACAGATTTTTAAGTGGCACACAAGTAGGCCATGTAACCAAGGCTTGAGTAACAGTTTTGATGCCAAATCATGGTGATCAATTAATGCAGTGTGATCAAGGAACTGTCAAACAGCCAAGAAATATGATGTCACATAATGTCAGGTGAACAGAAGTGATGATTACAAGAGGACAGTTGGATAATACTGTACACTTATCTGCTGGTTAATGCAGAGCCGGTTTGAGGTGGTCAAACTGAATTTCAAAAACAGAATATCGCAGTTAGTGGGACTGTAGACTGGCAAGAATCTGCTGATACAATTCTTATCACAATACAGAGGTGTCCTTTCAATGTATACTGTAAGCAAGGTGTTATATTGCTATTTTTAAAATCAAATTTTAGGAAAACTGCCATAGTATGAAGAGCACACCACCATATTCTTTTTTATGCAATCAGAACAGTGAAGATAAAACTGCTCTCTAGCGGTTGAGGGTTTAAACGACATAAAATTAACTACCGCCACAAATCATCTCATGTCTCACCATCTCACAATACAGTGTTTCTGAGAATCAATACAGTATCTCAAGTATGTCAATATTTTCTTGCACCCATAACAGTTTCTCATTTTTACTCTTCTTTATTTAAAATACTCAATTCAACTCAATTCAACTAAAAATGTGAACGTTTTTGCCACATTCCCCTTATTATTAATATTACAGAACATGTTGCTGAATATGTTAAATATACCAAATAACATATTTAATACATCATTTCATATTCAGGCCTCAGTGGTTTAAGAATTAATTGCTGTGCTTAAACATGTATAAACATAGATGGACTGTTGTTTTTAATGTTTATGCCCATATGGAAAAGATCTAGATACATTTTACTAAATGTTTATATATTTATATCTGAAACTTGTAAGTAATGTACAGTATAAGACAGTTAAACCAGATACAGCGGCCTTAGTAAATGTATGTAACATGAAACCTATATAATTTGGGAACTTATAAGTACTATATATAACAGTCAATACAGTATTGTATAAAAACCTTACAAGACATGTGGAATATCACATAAATAGACATACAATATTAAACATTAACATACAAACAACATATAAATTAAAAAGCTACAGCTGCTCCCCAGCTGTGGTCACTGCTGCCTCCTTCACTCTGACAGAAACCTACATCTGTCTCACTCAGCTGAAAAGCACTGGCTGGTTCTTATCTGTGCTCAGAACATAGCAACTGTGAAACAATCTGGAAATAATGTTTTATTTCTCTGATCTACCAGCTTTCTCTCAACCAGAGGTGCCTCTCCTCATTCAGCCTCTACCTCGCATGACCACAGCTCTCTCTCTCTCATGGAGATGTAACGTTATTGTAATAACCAGCATTTTGTAACTCTGTTTTGAAAAGTGCTGTATAAATAAAGTTCATTATCACTATTATTAACAGTGACATCAGCCCAGGCCTAAAACATAATGTTTCCTTGATTCAGACTTAATTCTGTGAAAAAAATGTGAAAGTGGCGACATTCATGAGTAAATCATAGTATGAGACATTTAAGTCTTTAAACATTTACTATGGGAAGCATAGTTGGAGATCATATGGTTGGAGACCTCCACCTCATACATGCCACCACTGTCATAGGGTTACAGGTTTCAACTGAAGGAAAATAAATACATTAAGAAAAACATGAATTATATATTTTAACCTCTTATTGATGTTTGGTTTATAATTTAACCTCTGTTCTTCTCTTTGTTTCTCTCTGTTTCAGGACATAAACAAACGTTTGTCTCTGCCAGCTGATATCAGGCTACCGGAGGGCTACTTGGAGAAGTTTGCCATGAACAGCCCGCCTTTTGACAAACCCATGAGCCGCAGGCTACGACGTGCTTCATTGGTCAGTAATCACTCTGTCTATGTGTACATTTAAGTCTGTTGTATGTGCGTGCAAAGTAGCTGAAACAAATTTTTGGTCAGCTGCTTTGGTGACGTGGTTGGTCGCTACTGAGCATCTGCATGTGTACTTTTGTGAGTACAGCTGGGTGTGTGCTGCTTGTTTGATGAAGCTTTGTTCTGAAACAAAAGTAATATGAACTTTAGAAAGCCATTGTGCACAACTATAATGGTTGACTAAGGCCTCTGACACACACACACAAACATCAACTCACTTTAAACACACACCGAGTTATGCTATAGAGCTCACAATGGCTCAGTAGGGGGATGAATGATAAATTCATTCTGTATTATGTATCCAGGCCAAGAGCATTATGGGTATGAATCTGGGGGTGGGAGAGAAAGAGGAGGGGGGTTTGCTACTGGATGGATAAAGAGGGGGATGATGGGTAGAAATAGGCAGATATTCATGAATATGCAGCATGTCCCTTTATGCCCCTTTGTATTGCTGCTGAAGTACTCTGTCTCTTTTTATTTTGGTCACACTTTAATCCACGTCACTCTTTTGTCTCAAGTTTCCCTCCATACACGACTGAATAAAGCAAGAGCACACTATTTTCGCTTTCAGCCTTACATTTTTAAATTATACAGTATTCTGTCTGCTTTACTGACACATTTTACACAATTTTAACACGATTACTAAAAGCCTCAACATACTATGGGAAAGCATAAAGGATTCGCCTTCCATCAACCATCTTTGCTGTAATTATTGAACAGGGCCGGCGCCCTGCCTCCGGTTCTCTGCTTGAAGCGCTCTAATGACGCAGCTTTTCTGCAGGAGTGGAACAGAGATGAAAGGAAAGACTCTTTGAGGAGAGGTTTGCAGGGAAAAAGAGGGGTTTATGAGAAGAAGGGAACAGACTTTTCTCTTTTTGTATGTACAATGTAAATGAGTGGCGGACATTTTCTGACATGCTTGGGTCTGTCTGTCCATTTGTGTGTGGCTGACGTGTATCTTTAGGAGTTGTACTGTATGCATATGATGTAATAGATCAATCAATAATTCAGCAGCAGTGTCAGACTCATCTGCTGCAGCTCCTCTCCTGAGTAGGATTACACACCGGGACACCTTGAAGTGAGTCAGAGAGCAAGGAAGAGAGAGGGGGGAAAAGATGCAGAGAGGGATCAGAGGAGAATTTTAAGGGAATAAAAGGACAGGGAGACATGATTTTCAAGGATAAACAAATATGTGGAGAGATGCGTAGTGTAAGAAAAGACAAATGGCAGCTGAGATGAAAAGTAAAGCCAGTTTGATTCCGGTTGAATAGCAAGAGACGAAATGTGTTTTTTCATCACGGTCACCTTGCTGAGCCTGCAGAGAATGTATGCAGGAAGCTGCAGCTAGACTGCTCACATTGTTTACTATATTTCAGACGTGGGTTGTTTGGCAAGTCACACAACAGTCTCAAGTCTTTGCAATCAAGTCCGAAGTTAAGTCCCAGGTCATGACAGACAAGTCCCAGGTCCTAAACTTTGAGTTTTGAGTCCTTAAGAAGTCCCAATGCGCTCTTCAACAAATTTAACTTACTGTTCTTTCTTCAAATGTCAACCCAAGTAGGAAGGCTGCAATTTTCGACTAGCATGTTTTACACACTGCAGTTAATTCTTTTGTTGACCATCATGTAGTTTTTGGATACAAACAAAAGTATATTTGGTATCGTTTGTTCCAACTGGAGTTTGGTAACGTAATGTTCTTCCAAGTTCTCTCCTGCAACTTTGTAGGATGCTGTCAACAAAGTGGTTCTGGGTAATGGAGTGTTGACTTGCTGAGAATAAATACCATTAGTTGATTCAAGAAATGAAGTAAAATTAATTGACATGAGGCACACTTACATTACATAACATTTTTAGGGCTGCAACTGACAGTTATTTTCATTGTCATTTAATCTGTTGATTTTTTTCTCAGTATAGTGATGAATTGTTTGGTCTATAAAATATGAGAAAATTGTGAAAAATGTTGATCACTGTTTCCCAAAGCCCCAAATGATGCCCACAAATGGTTAATGTTGTCTACAACCCAAATATATTCAGTTTACTTTCAGATGCTGGAATCAGACAATTTTCATTTTTATTTCTTAACCGATCAATTAATTATTAGTATAGTTGGCGATTAATTTAATAGTTGAAAACTCATTGATTAATTATTGAAGCTCTATACTTTTCAATCTGCGCTTGAGGGAAGGTATCCAGTGTTGACTGTTATCATTAAATGTCACTCTGTCAATTATGTCATTTTTGATGCAAAGCTGACATTGTTTGAAATGTCTTTGTCTTTGATCGAGACAAAAGTGTCTTTGACATGACAACCTGACATTATCAAACTTAAATAAACTGTAAAACTTAATGGCATCTTTATGACAATGACACTTAATTTGAAGTCAAGAAAATATTCATGACACACTTATAACGGTCTCATGATGGCCAGTGCCAAAACCAAACCACATACATGAAGCTGAACAGTCTCTTTAAGTTTGATAATGTCAGTTTGTCATGACAAAGACATCTTTGGCTTCATTAATGTCAGGTTGTCATAACAAAAGACATCATTGGCTTGATAAATGTCAATTTGTCAGAACAAACACGTTTCAATCAAAGCAAACTTTGCATTGAAAACAGCATAACTGGCTGAATAAACGTTATAAACATTCGCAAAGACTTAATTATCATGACAGGTGTCATGACATGTTTATGACAGTTTTAACCACTCAATCCCCCCAAATGTAGATACTTACAGCTTCACAAAAGAACCAGTTAATGTCCGCAGTCACACTGTACCAGAATGAGTGTGGTTCCACTTGGAACCTGACAATAATGTTTCTGAGGACACGGATACTGTGGCATCTGGCCTATCAGTGTGCTTGTCATTTGTTACCGTAACATAGAACATGTGTCGGGTGTCCCGTAACAGATGCTCGCATTTGAAGGCAGGTATTCTGATCTTTGAATGGCTTCCAATGTAACGTAAGTGAACTTGGTTGGTATCAGTTTTCTCTCATGGCTGTTGCCCATTGACAATCAATTATTCACAGCGGACCAATGAGATTCATGGTGATTAGGAAAGAGACGTCATTTTATCTCAAACCACCACCAACATTTAACGGTGTCATGCAATACTTATTGTTTTCAAACACGTTCAACCGTGCAGTGACAGAATATTAAAAGTTATGACTGTAAAACTGAATGTCCTATAAGGCAAGAAACCATTTTATGTTAATTTTAATATTGTTATAGCATACTATACTGTATATTTAGTGTTGGGAAGGTTACTTTTGAATGTAACAGGTGTCAGATCACTAATTATGCTGTTCAAAATATAATTTGAACTGAATTTTAATTACTGCAAAGTTATGTAACTTATGACACTTGATTGACAGAGTGACATAACTCTTAACTAAACTTTAATCAAGTATCAATTTACCATTTATTAATGACCATTATTATAAACTGTTACTCTCCCAGCACTGTATATTTTATACTTTCATTGTTTGATGATAAAAAAAAAAACTTAAAAATAATAACTTAGCTCAAGCGTTGGTCCACTCGTTTGGGTCAAACCTTGCCTGTTCTTATTGGCAGGTTGACATGAAAAAGGTGACAGAGTGCAAGATGTTTATTGGTTGATTGATTGAAGGCCTGACGCTTGTCTACAGTACATCACGTCAATGAAAGGACTCTTCTTTCCTCCCACCTCCCCTTTGCATGTTGCCTCTTTTCTTAGTAGAAGGCTGTCATTTTCCCTCTCCCACTCAATACTCTGAATCCATCGGCTTTTCCCTTTCAAGCCCTCCTCTTACACAAGGAGAAACCCGATGTTAAAATGAAATGTGGTCGAGGTAATGGACGCTCCTCTTAATACACATTAGAACCTGGGTGCAGACACCTCTCTTCTCACATTTCTTCCTTCTGCTGTCTGTCCATCTATCGATGTGTCTCCTCAGTTCCTGTTCAGGCTCAGACAGGACACACATTTTGTTTGGTTTTATGTTGCTTTAATTTTGTCACTAAAACTTGGTCTGACCTAGTTCTGCTGAGTAAGCTCACTGGAGCGTTGGGAACGAAATGAACCCGTTGCCATCGAAAGCATACGCAGGCGCACACAGACACACACAGACACACACACACACACACACACACACACACACACACACACACACACACACAAGAAAATGACTGTAAGGTGCAGAGACAGAGTGCATGCTGTAAGCAGAGAGCTCAGCCTTCTGATTTAGAGACACTCCAACAAGAAATAGAAGAAAACTAGAACCATAAAGGGTTCTTTGACTTGTCCCAATAGAAGAACCCTTTTTAATTCTTGTTAGAACCTTTTATAAAGCTTCCACTTGGAACCCTTTCAGAGAGTTCTACCTGGATACCAACATAAGGGGTTATACCTAGGACCATCTATTAAGGGTTTGACCCAGGATCCCCTGTGAGAGGTTCTATGGTGTAATGGTTCCACCCAGAACCCTCTCTGGAGGTTATATCCAGCACCTCTGCACCTTTGAAGGGTGCAAAGAACAACCTACCACCCATTTTATATTCCATGGGTTTTACCAAGAACCCACCCAAGGGTTTCTACTGAGAACCTTTTTATATTTCAAGGGTTTTATTTCCAAGGGTTCTACAGAAAAGATTTCTTTTATTCCAAAGATTTTATCGAGATCACACTTGGGGGGTTCTATGGAGAACCTTTTTATATTTCAGTTGTTTTATCTAGAAACCACATGGCGGTTTTATTGAGAACCTTTTTACTATTCCAAGGGTTTCATCTAGAACACACAGTGGGTTCTACAGAAAACCTTTTTATATTTCAAGTGTTTTATCTAATTTTCCACTAAATCCACTAAAGGGGTTCTGTTGAGAGCATTTTTTAATTCAAGGGTTTTATCTAGAGCACACTGGGGGGGTTCTACTGAGAACACATTCATAGGGTTCTGTCGATAATCTTTTTATATTCCAAGGGTTTTATCTCAGATCCACTGAGGAGAAATCTTAAATGTTATGGTACGAAGAACCCTTGACGAACTAATGATTTTAGCGATCCTTGAAGAACTCTTTTTTCTAAAAAGGGTTCTTTGGATGTAAAGGGTTGTTAATGTAACCCACAGTCCTACAAAGAACCCTTAACAAACCCTGCCTTTAAAAAGGGTTATTCAGAAGCAGATGCTTGTGTGTAGAACCTCGGTGCTTCAGCAAGAACTCTTTTGGAACCCTTATTACTAAGAGTGAAGGCGATGGGGCACAGATTTATTTTCTGAAGTGAGGTCAGTGTGTGTGTGTTGTGTGTGGGGTGGTGAGGTGGTCATAACGTATGTGTGTTTTATATGTTCTTGAGTGTCTGTGTGTCACTGTGTGTGTGTGTGTTGTGCTCGAGACTGACTCCCCTGCCAAAAGAGCAGCACAGCTCGGCAGCAGCTCCTGACAGCCCCTGTCACAAACAGAGATGGGAGCAGCGTGTTTGTGTGTGTCTCTGTGTGTGCGGGGGGAGTGTGTTTACATCTGAGCATAGGCTGTATGTCTCATCACAAATATTCTCTTTCCTGCAAGCGCACACGGTTAGACACGTACGGCACATGCCCCCTGCACATATGTGTACATGCAAACACACAGGCAGTTTGCAGTTTGTATTGATTATTATTTATTTTCTTTCTTTTTATTATTTTGATGCTTTGCAAATAAACAGATACAAAATTAGATCATTCTAAAACACAAGTATGATGATTATTAATTAGTTATGCAAATTGTTAGTCGTGCATACCCATGCACACACCCACGCTTGTCTCAGTGTCTAAGTGTGTCATCTTGTGTCCGAGCTCGTTCTGATGGCTTTTAGGCATGCCTTTAAAGAGATCACATGCTTCATCAGATAACTTGGTCACTGGAGACCCTCCCCCTCATACATGCGCGTAGCCGAGCATTGGCCTGGCATTCATATCAGCATCATGATGGGACAGGCCGGCACAAGATTGAGGGAGATGGGTAGTTCCAGCGAGATGAACGCAGATAAAACATGGCCGAAACGACCCTGACAGAGATAGACAAATAAGTGCAGAAAAGTGACAGGGAGAGGGATAAACAGCGACAGGCCTGTGGGTATCACAGCTTGACAGAGCTACATCCATCTATAATTCATGACCTTGAAACCCAGGGGCCACATACATTATGCAGATAAACCTTTATTAACTGAATTCAGGATTAATTCAGAATGCAGACAGATTTGAAGTACGTCTGCTGGATATCTATAGAAATGTTTAGACGTAAACATGCAGGCTAATCCCCATTAAAGTATCTGGAGTGGAAGAGACCATGCCATATTTGGTTTTCTTTGTTATACTGACTTCCTGTGGCCAAAGAATATATGTGCAGCTCACAATGACATCACTTTGTAGCATTAGAGCAACAGAGGGAGGAGGCACAGTGGAGAAATGACATTTTGTTCAGATTAGGCCAACATAGTGTTTACTTTCCTACCATGAGACACAGACCTGCATGTGTGTGCGTGTTTGTACATGCAGTCAGGATTTCACGCAGATTAAAATGAACTAGTTTTCAGGTCATATTTTTGAATGTGTTATGTTCAGTGACCTAAATGACCTGAAATTTCAGTGACAGATTTCTGACCAAACATTTGATTAAACTTTCACATAACAAACAGGGGAGACAGACATTAGCTTTGTTCAGTGTCTTTCATGTTCTAAACACCTGAAAAGAACCACACTGACTGGGTAGTTTATTTTCCGATGTTGCAACTTTGTCCAATCACTGCTGCTTTTCTGCTAATTTGACCACTGTAGCTTCCTGCGAGTTCCACCAATCATAGCGGTTCCCCTCACAAACATCATGCACGTATGTCTCAATGAACTGACTCATTGTTTTATTGTTTAATATTTTTTGTATCTTTGGGTACTGAAAAGATCACAAGGCTCTTCATTGTTATAGACTTTTATCAATGCTCTCTGCACTTTTGCATTTTTATTTTATAATGTTGTGCTCGCTGTTTTGACTGAGTTTGAGCTCCAAAAAGATTTTGCCTCTTGTATTATACCCCTCAGGGGCGCTTCCTCATTTACAAATAAAGAATATTCTGTTTCTTTTTTTGTAATCCTGAGCCCTCTTGCCAGTGTATGGAACAGAGTGCAGTTTTATTCTCCCTGGAACAAGTTGCCTGATTTTCACTTTCACACATTTTCAGTTGCTCCTGTCATTTCATTGGAAAAAAGCCTAAAAACTTTGCAGCATGACTCACTACAAAGATAGTTTGTTATCATTACCAACCAACACAGAGCTGACCCCTTTCAGAATAAAGGCTCAGTAATGGTTTAACGATGAGCAAATGGATATTGACTGCTTTTGTTAGATTTTAATCGATATATATAAGTGCTCATGAAGGCGTCGGGGTACATATGGAATCACTCAGTGGGCCGGATCTGGCCTGCAGGCTGTATTTTGTCCAGGTCAGTCGTAAGGAAAGGTCAGTCAGACACATTCCATTTGCACATGGATGTTTACTATATGCAGTGTTGGATGGTGCTGAACAGTCTCAGCATCATGGCGTGTAACAGAGATGCTCAGAAGAAATCAAGCCAATGTTTTAGCACAGGCACACACAGAATAACAAGACCTGGTGACTCAGACCCCTGCAGTTATAGGCCAGATGTCAACAGAAGTAAGACTGAACATTGAACCAACAGCCGCGGCCTGTAGGATCTGATTCTAGAGAAGGTTAATCTGGCCGAGCTTAGCCTAGAGTGAAGCTGTAGCCACATTAAAAACAAACTGGCTTAGCGATAATGTTCATAATTTCCTCACGTGGCTTCTTTCTGTCTTCTCTAGTCTGAAATCGGCTTTGGGAAACTTGAGACCTACATCAAACTGGACAAACTGGGGGAGGTGAGATCAATGAAGAACATCAGCGAACGTGACACAGGGCACATACAAACGCCTCAGATTCTCAGTTTGCTTTATTTCACAGTGCATCCACATGCTTTCTGTCTCTGCAGGGAACTTATGCTACAGTGTTTAAGGGGCGAAGCAAGTTAACAGACAACTTAGTCGCTCTCAAGGAGATCCGGCTGGAGCACGAGGAGGGAGCGCCCTGCACAGCCATCCGAGAAGGTACTGAACTGATCATGTGAGGTAGAAGTAAACAATTTGCAGGTCAACACGGGACCATATTGTCAAGATACATGTAAGGTCTTGGCAGTGTTGGAATGTACAGTAGTTGTAATGTCTGGTTGGTCCCTGAGCTGTTAGTGAACTCTGCTGTGTTTAGTTTGTCCATGTTTGACTGACAGTGTCTGATACGTCTCCCTCTTCTAGTGTCTCTACTGAAAGACTTGAAGCACGCCAATATTGTCACTCTTCATGACATTATCCACACTGACAAGTGCCTGACGCTCGTGTTTGAGTACCTGGTGAGTGTCTGAACTAGACTTTGCGTGTGTGTAAGTTTATTTTGTGAGAAGGCGTATTATACTAATCTGTTGTAAATATTTGCACTCTTTCTTTCTTTCTTTCTTTCTTTCTTTCTTTCTTTCTTTCTTTCTTTCTTTCTTTCTTTCTCATCAGGAAAAAGATCTGAAGCAGTATATGGACGACTGTGGGAGCATCATGAGTGTTCACAATGTCAAGGTAATGCAAAATAATACATGTGTTCAGTGCTGAGGAGAATTCTGTAGTAATTAAATAATTGCTGTTTGAATTAAATCATATTTTCAACAATTAGGATTTAGAATATCATCTGGTTACATCTTCCATCTTGTCTTGATTTATGCTTCAGACAGTTGCAAAACATTGGCAGACAACTTGACTTCTGAATAATAAATCTAAGAATGTGTTTTTGTTTTTGATCATTGTTCTGTCATAACGCCACGGACGTTTTCTTGTAACAATAAATTCATTTGTTACTTCTTGATGTTTAATTCAAAATGTTTGTATGCACAGTTAGAAACAAACCTCCGTGGTCTATTCAATTACTATTTTAGAAGGGCCAAATATAATATTGTTAGTTTTCACAATTTGGAACAAAACCTTTTGTACAGAAGGACAGCAAAAAGCAATACACTTTTTAAGTAGCCTGTTGTTTTAATAAACACAAAGTTGCATTTGACATCTTTTTTCATTCAGTTTGATTCCCACTGTTTAAACAGCCAGAGTTAAGACTTTTTAAAATAATAAATGTCCCTATTTTTAATAACAGAACTAACCAATGAATGGGCTATTTATCCTACTAATGAGATGTTGGTCCTCTAATAAACAATGTAAACACCCATAAACTTAGAATGTTAGCAGGTTAAAATCCCAATGACATGGATAAATACATACATATACCATTTATAAATTATCAAAGGGCCTGATTAAAGTCGTGCCGTTTGAAATGAAATTCTTCCTTGAATGCTGTTTAAACAAGGAAACACTGGGTATAAAAAGTGAGAAATACATGAATACAAAAATGGGCTATAAGGAAAAAAAGTAATAAATAAAGTGATAATGTGATAACAAGTAGGTACCAATAAGTCGTACTAATCGCTTCTCCTTTCCTCTCCAGATATTCCTATTCCAGCTGTTACGAGGTCTGGCGTACTGCCACAGAAGGAAGGTCCTCCACAGAGACCTCAAACCCCAGAACCTGCTCATCAACGAAAAAGGAGAGCTCAAACTGGCAGACTTCGGTATATCACCACCTAACTAACTAGAAGCACACATAACCTCCTGTGTTGGTTTGACTTTTCAGATTAGATGCATTACATATGAAAATTCAACTGTATTGTCTCAATTCCTTTCAATGATAACAAAATTTTTTATTACAAAGTGTTCAAAGCTAGAATCAAAACAGCAAATATCACATGCCTCATACATATTGAAAAAGAGTTGACACGAGAACAAATTCACCTGCCTTTTACAGATAATAAAATCAGCTTCTTCTTGGCTGATAAACATTTTTCTAGGTACTTAAGTTGTGGGTGTTGTCCCCGTCCTCTACATGGTTCTTAATACACTTAGCTGTCTGAAAGCCCCACTAGTGGCCACTAAAGGCCACACTGCTCCCTCGACCCCAGCAGACAGTATAGTTTGAAGTGACTAACCACCCAACACTGCCCTCTGTGGGCAGTAATCAAAACATACTGCTGTACACTCTGGTGTTAGTTAGTGTGATTCATCTTTGGAAAATACAATTAATTCAACAGGAAATAAATAGAAATCTGGATTAAGATTTACCTGGTCCACTGGCATAAAACATTTAAATACATTGTACAGTGCTTTGTAAGTTAAATAGAGTGACAACAAAGTGTATAAGAATCTAAATGCAATGACTGTTCTGAATGTTATTCAGGTCTGATGAGTCCTGTGATGTAAGTGCAGTGGTGGAAAGTAACTAAGCACAATTTTGAAGTACTTGTACTTCACTTGAGCAAAGTTGTAATTCAGTGGTGAAAATTTTACTTTAATCTGCGCTACCTTTATCCGATAACTGTAGTTACTAGTTGTTTCAGGCTTGGATGAATAATAAAAAATATAATCAACAAAGAAAATAGTGCAATGTGACCTATTAAGGAAAGACAACTGACCCCATAGAAAAAGTATATCAAGTAGTTAAAATCAGCTTCACCAGCTGCAGTGTTAAAGCGATGAACACATTGATGCATTGATAATTATAATCCAAGAATATAATATACATGATTATGAAATGGGCAATTCAGCATAATGAGTACTTTTACTTTTTATACTTAAAATATATTTTGAAGCCAATAGTAAAAGTTAAAAAAAAAACAGATGCAGGACTTTTAACAGTACTTATAACAGAGTATTTCTGTGGTATTACTACTTTTATTGAAGTAACTATGCAATAAGTGAAGCAGCATTTACATAAATTAACGCCACTTTTTGTGTTTGATTCAGGTTTGGCAAGAGCCAAGTCTGTTCCTACAAAGACCTACTCCAATGAAGTCGTGACATTATGGTACCGACCGCCTGATGTGCTTCTAGGCTCCACTGAGTACTCCACACCCATCGATATGTGGTGAGCAAACACACATCTACAGTAAATACACACACAGTTTCAGACAAAATTGTAATTTTCCTGTGTTCACTGTTAAAAAAACATAAAAAAAACAAAACAAACAAAACGTCAGGAAGAGCCACAGAGGAGGGATCCCGCTCCCAGGAAGGACAGATGTGCAATAGTTGTTCCACATACAGAAAACCACAACAAGTCACATTAAAAACAGAATTTAATGACAGAATTTCTGATACATAACGATATAAAATATATATAAAGTCACAACCCACTTAGGTGTGAAATGTGCTATATTTTGCACTAATTTCCATCCATCCATTATCTATAATTGCTTATCCTTTGCAGGATTGTGCGTGGCTGGAGCCTATCCCAGCTAACATTGTTTTTGCTTATTTCACTGTTTCTGTCCCCTTGTCCAGGGGTGTGGGCTGCATCTTTTATGAAATGATCACTGGCAGACCTCTCTTCCCTGGATCGACTGTGGAGGATGAGCTTCACCTCATATTCCGCATCCTTGGTGAGACACCAGTGGAATTCAGATAAGCATTTGCTTGTGTAACGTTCATGGTCGTGTGTGTGTGTGTGTGTGTGTGTACACTCTACATAAGTTCTCTTCATCTTCCACAGGTACTCCTACTGAAGAGACCTGGCCTGGTATCACCACCAGTGAAGAGTTTAAGACGTACAATTTCCCCCGATACCAAGCGGAGCCCCTCGTCAACCACGCACCCAGGTGAGCAGTCATGGTTGTGTGAGTACAAATTCATGGTGTGTGTGTGTCAGTTAAAAGATAGCCTCACAGTTTTTAAAACCTGTATTACAACAACAGTGAGATGTTTTGGTGTGATCATTCTTCCTGTTCATCCTTGTCATTATGAAATGCTTTTCTAAAGCACTTTCAGTAGAAGCGATACAGAACAAAATACACAGCCTCTGCAAAAATATACTCTAAAGTTTATCTGAAGCTAATGTATGAGACATTAGCAGTCTTGGTTAAAGGGTTGCTTTGGTGTTTTTCAACTTTTACCCTTACTTTCCCATGTTTTTGTGTCTAAGTGACTAATAGGGACAACAATTTTTGAAATATGTCCAGTATTTAGCGACTCTGGAACCAACACTGGTTTGGTCGAAATAAACCCCCTAATTCACCAAGTTAGATGTGAAAATATTGGAATAGGAGCAAGAGGTAGGTTGGACATTAGAGAAGCAGCAGAAGCAGTGGAGAAAACCAGTGTGTAGAGACAGAATATGAATTAAGGCTTCATCTTGTGCTCCTTCCGCCCCCAGCTTCATGCATCCCTGGACACATGCATTCAACTGCCTGTGTGGTATAGAAAGAACATCATGTACAGCAAGTTATTTATTTAAATGGTGTATGTGCCACATAATAATTGACTGTTAACAAAAACTCTCAATATGAAAATCTTGGCAATTTGTTTTGTTGTAAATTAGAAGAAAATTGCAACTAAATTAATGGTTGAACAGTTTACAAGTCTCTCTGAGATTGAATTTTCAGATCGTTGGGCACATGAATTAAAGAGGAGATGAGGATGAGTAAAATGTCTCAAAATGACTCTTATGTGCACATTAAAATGAAATGCGACTTCTAACCATTTTTTCCATCGAAGTACACAAACACTTTGGTGTTGGCTTTGTCGTGAAAAAATGTGAAAATACGGGAACAGTAAACCAAAAGCACATCCACTGTTATTATGCCATAGTTGCAGAGGAACTTATGGAAGATGCGTGTGTTTGACCTGCTGTCTGTGTTGTTGGAATAAAACATCACAAACAATTTTGTCTGTCGTTCTATGTGAGAGATTTTTTTTTACAAGAAATGACGTTGACTATGTAATGTCAGCCAGCAGTAACTAAACAGTTTTGGAAAGGCTCCCTCCAGCACGGATTAAGCAAGGATCCAGGTTGAAAAATACAGAACTTACGCTTTAATCAAATCAAGTGGAAACCTTACAGAGATGCAGTTTGAGCTAGTGCGGAGGGACAGTAACATGAAGAGCAAATTTCATACTGAAAACTGTAACAGTGGAAGATAATCTCTTCTTCTGTGTAACTCAGACAGCAAAAGTCTATGTTGAAAAGAAAAACAAAAGCACCATTAACTTCAACTCAACTCTGAAATGCATTCTTACACAGAAAGAGACTGTGGATTTCGTTCCCAATTGCTTCCATTGAAATTGATTTGGTAACAGATCTCTTGGTCACCAGTGTGGACAGGATGAATGATTACAGCAAACAAAACCTGTTCTAATGTTCATATGGTCACTTAACTATCGTGGACCTATCCACAAGGAACTGTGATATATTCGATGTAACAAGATAAGGATTGATTTTCAGTAGGAACTGTAGTCAAGTATTTCCGTCTCTGGTGTTATGGCAGCAACACTACACTGCTCTATATGGCTTAGATCAGCATTTGACCACAATGACACTCAGCTCTCTCTTTCACTTTCTCCTCCTCTCTGTCGTTTTCTCTTTTGCTTTCTGTGACACAGGATAGACAACGATGGTCATGACTTGCTCTCGATGCTTCTACAGGTAACAGACGTCGCACGTAATGATGAATACTTTTAATAAACATTATGTACACGTAATGGACTGAATTAAAAACTAACAATCCTGTCCTTATATTCCGTCTTTGTAGTTTGAGGCTAAGAAGCGGGTATCAGCTGAGGATGCTCTCAGACAATCTTATTTCAGAAGTCTCGGGGAGCAGGTTCAAACACTGGCAGACAGTAAGTACACATACAGTTTGACTTGTTGAACATACAAATGTACATGTACAAACACCGTCTCACCAACCCTTCGTTGTTTTGTTTTCAGCTGCATCCATCTTCTCTGTAAAAGGCATTCAGCTCCAGAAGGATCCAGGGAAGAGATCCTCAGTCTACCCAGAGTCAAGTAAGTCCTCCAAGATAGAAAAATAGAGTTGAAAAAGCAGAAAATGAGGATTTCTCTGAGGGAATATTACAGTTTAGAGAATAGGTCTTGCTCCCTGTCCTCTTCCTCTTTTCACTTCTTCTCTGTGTTTGCTTTATGTTGTCTCTCATGTCACTGTGTGGTCATACATGTCACACACAGTTTCCTCGTCTGTCGCCAGCTTTGTGCTCCCACTAAATACAGATCCCTAACTCCCAATATTTACGACAGATACTGCAGAACACTTGAAAGCTACTTGTTTCTACCGCTTTGCTCCAAACAGAAATATCTCAATAACTATTCGATAGCCATGAAATTTTATGCAGACATTCATGGTCACAGACAATGATCTCCTGACTTTTCCTCAAGCACTACTGAGGTTTCCATTTGTGGTTTTCAGTGAAATATTTTGAAAAGTATTGCACTGTTTGCCATGAAATTTCTACACATATTTAAGTCCCCAACAGGATGAAGTGTAACCACTTTGGTGATGTCTTAACGTTGCATCTAGTGCCACCATCTGGTCAAATTATAAATTAAATCAAACCAACATTTTTAAACAATATTTAAAAACAACCAGTGTGAACCAAAGTGCTGTACAATAAAAATAAAATAACATAGCATGGTAATGGCAAAAAAGCAGTAAAGATCACGACAATAGCAGCGCATACACACCTAAATAAGTAAAGCAAGAGATGGAAAATATAAAACAAGAATAAAAAGTGAAACAGAAAACCTAAACACTGAAACAAGACACTAAAATGCCTGATTTGTATGCACACAATTACCCTAAGATGGTGAACACACTAAACATCAGCATGTTAGCACTGTCTCTCTGATCATGTTAGTATAGCATTAGCATTTAGCTCAAGGCACTATGTCAAAGTTTGTCTGCAGATGCTTGTTATAATAGTGAATAGAAGCTTAAATTTACATTTGTCCATGGAGTGAGTGAATAAATCTGCAGTAATGAAATAAATGTATTCAGTCTATGATGAATAATCCATGATAGGTCATTAACCTATACAACCTGTCAGATTTACTCTGTTTGTTTATTTGACACATTAATGAACAGCAGTGTAAAAACACAAGATTTAGCCTGCCAGATTTAGTCCTCAGAGGTGGGAGTAAATCACATATGTTCAAGTCACAAGCAAGTCTCAAGTTACCGCAGTGAAAATCAAGCAAGTCAAGTCCAGTCCCTGCTATAAATCAAGTCAAGTCAAGTTACTGTCAGAGAGTGAGAAAGGACATTAGGGGAATAGCACTTTAATATTACCTGGACCACTAACATGATTTCTGCCTGATTCACAGCAGATAGATTTTCATCAGCTGTGGTCCCAGACAGCACCCATGTGTCGCCCAGTTGGGTGACAGCTGGGCTGATATGTCAGGCTCATCTTAGGCTACCTAACTGGGGCCAGCTAATTTTGTCCTCAGTTTCCATGGTGACCTCTGATGGGTTAGCCCAAATATGTTGGTGAAGGGCCCTTGATAGGGATGCAGGGCCTTCTGGGTAACCCTGGTATATCCCGTGTGGGACCTACAGGAGTCTGCCTCCATGGACTGATGATGGGACCCAGTTAGGTCTTATCTAGTGCTCAGCAGGTATATATATACAGTATGAGCTACCGTATTTGTCTGCTTAGGTTACCATATTTTACATCAATTCCCTAAATACAATACATTTAGCCTACTAAACCACTAAAATATATTGCTTCAATGAAGAGAGATCAGTAGTATAATTCACAATTAATTTCATTTATGGTCTTACATATTTGAAACCTCTAAAATAAAGTGTTCTGAAAAAAAATGCAGCACAGCTCCTCACTCCTCCAACATCATTTTCCCAACGATCCTTAGAAAAGACAAAATGAATTAATCAACTATTTGCCAAACTGCAATTAGGCTCCTCGCTTCTTAGCACCTTCTTCGCAGTTAAAATTAACAATGAAGACAACAACCCCCGTGATCCCACTCTATCAAATACATGTTTTGTTAGTTAGTTTCACAATATAAACATTTACTTATAAATGCAACAACTGGATGTTGAAAGATGGTAAAAAACTTTAACTTTTAACTTTAAAAAACACACAAAACTTTAATCTGAAGACAGAAATCCCATCATAGTTTGTTACAACCCAAATACAACCATAGATTTGTATTCAGTTACTTTACTGAAGCTACTGGAGTGCAACTGAGGAGTTTAACCTTTGTCATTAACTGTGCATACGTGATGTGCCTCTTTGACATTTGCTTTAGATTTACTTCAGTGTTTCTGTCTCTATCACAGTCTCAGCCTGTGTGTGTCTATTTCCTTCTGCTTCTGCTGCCTCTCTGTCATGTTCTGATAAACTGTCCTGTCCTTTCTCTTTCTTGGTACCCACGCTCTCTCTCTTCTATCGCAATGTTCATCTTTTCCTTAATCCTTTCTATCTCCTTTGTGTGCCCCGGTCCAACTCCTTCGCAACACCTCAATATTCCCAACCTCCCCCCCCTTCTTTCCCCTCAAACCCTAAAAAGTGATGGCCCATAAGCTAGGCTCCGCACCCTCGCAGTACTTCCAGAGAGAAGCAGCCAATCCCAGGGCTCAGAGTCACAATCTCTCCTCCACTTCCACTGGCTGAGTGGCCTCTATCGTTCTGGTAAATACGGTCTCTTTCATTCTGTCTGTCTTCTAGCCAGTCCCCCCTCCTCTTTTTTTTCCTGTTCGACTGTCACCTTTACTGTCCATTTGCACTTTGTCCCACTTTATGTATGGCTCTCTGATCTACACTTCATGCTTGTACATTTCACCTCCCTCCGTGCATTCATTGAACAAAAACAACACGTATTTGTTACCTGTTTAAACTCACATTATTACAGCCTTTTATAGCTTTTTGTCATTATTTTCTCTCCATCTCCCCGTTCTCACTCCTGCCGGCCTCCCCTCACATTTCCAGCCCTGCACCCACAGGCATCATCTCAGCTTTCACTTACCTAATCCTCTTTTTCTCAGAGTGAGCCACTCCCAGTGCTTATTTCAGGGATGAAAGGGGCAACAATATGTGTACAAAAAGAAAAGAATGTGATCAGAGAACGGGGATCAAGTCATTTGATTCTTTTCATTTGCAGTCCTGTTTAGGTTTCTGCAGCGAGAGATGTAGCCTTTGTGTTGAGTCTGTAAGTGAGGGTTTGGTTTAGTGTGTGTTTGGTTGGTTTAGTTGGTGTGTTTAAATGCATTTTCTACCAGCATGGATATGGTGTTTGTTTTACTGTCGTGTGTTACAGTTAAAGGTAAGTATGATATTACGGGTTATAAAGCTGTATGATCCAGTTGTTTTAAGTCTTGGCACTGATGACACCACTGCTACACTATATGGCCAAAAGTATCTGTCCACATTATGTTGTGTACTTTTAAACAACAGTGTGCAACAGTGAGGGAAAACCCTTCTGATTTCAGTCTGTGTAGGTTCTCAGTCATCCAGGTCATGGTATCCGTAGCATACGTAGGTATCCGTTTGCTACGGATACCTTCTGATTTCAACATGTCAACGCTCTTATGGACAAACTCGGGTCCATAAACAAATGTTTTTTCTAATTTGTGTGGAAGTACTTGACTTGTCTGCACAGATCCCTGGGCTCCTTATTTATTACATCTCTAAGAATTACACTTAATTAATTAAAGATCATCTTAGGAGTAAAAAGAGGAATACTCCTTCCTTGTTTTTAAAATAATTCTCACATTTTCTCAGTGGCATACTGGATGCTCTGCAAAATCAATATGATTTAGTTTTTTTAAGTTATTTTTATTTATGTTAAATGTTGGTTTAATCCCAATGGCAATTAACACGTGATAACAAACAACAGCTTATTGAATTGATTTAAGAATAGTCTGAAATGGAGACAAAAAGAAAACCAGGTAAACGGAGACCTTACATCACAGGAAATATATGAAAAGGGGGAAATGAGTACCACATTGACAGCTTTACTCCTGCTGTTTGCACCCATGACATCAAATAAAATACTGTTGGTAAAATAGAATAAAACTTTTACTCCAGGTACTTTATTGTTACAGAAGCCCTTTTGGTGATCCATTTTCTGTTTGATCTAAATTTCAGCCATGAGAGACTGAAATGCATCACAACCCCATGTTCTAAATACAACTAAAGGCATTCATATTTCCTGTGAGTTTTTATTTCTCCATGCACTCAAAACACGAATTACATATATTGTGTATTGTATATATTGTCTATTAAAAATCTATGTAACATTACAGTCATATTCTTTTTTCCTCACCTGGAAGAAAACATAAACGCTTTTAGTCATATTTAAAACAAGGGGTAGTGGTGAACTTCAGCCTCTTGTGGCCAAAATAGGTATTACAACAACATCTGAAAAATGATCCTGAAAAAAGGAAAAAATATCTGCCAGAATTTTTTTTTTTCTCACTTGCCTCTCAGCTTCTGTATATCTTTCATTAAGACTAGTGATATTTTGTACAGTCCTTCCAAAACGCGTCTCAGAAAGCGTCTGCTTTCCTTTCTATACTGTAGGGGTTCTCTTCTAAAACTTTGAGACCCCCAGAGCTCTTTTAAGATTAAAACAAAATAAATTTGATATATATTTTAAATGATAGAATAACTGATAGAATTTTATGGAAGGAGGTGTAAACGTTAAGGATTTTTACTTTCTTCTTTAACCAAAATCCAAGTCTCAAAAATTGCACTTTTTAGCAGTTTGATAAATTCCTCAACCCCAGTAAAACACTTTTTGGATGAATTGGGATGCTGACTGTGAGCCAGATCTTATCACCCAGCATCACTGCCAGTCCTCACTAATGCTCTCATGGCTGATGGGAGTAAATCCCTAAAACCAGGTTCCAGGAAAACCTACCCAGAAGCCTGGAAGCTCTTACGGCAGCTTATTAATTACTGATGCTTTTGGAACAAGATGTTCAACATCACATGTGTGTAATGTTTGTGTGTCTTGAGCAGCAACGGTTAGTCCATCAAAAGAGGATACACTGACAGTTCTTTAAAGAAGAAAATAAATTAAACAATAAATAAATAAAATTGAGGTTTTGCACATTTAAAAGGATAGTTTGGATTATTTAAATGGGGGTTGTATGAGGTACCTGTCCATAGTGAGTGTATTACATACAGTAGATGACGGTCAATACATGCCCAGTTTGGAGAAACAGCAGACGTCCCAGTGAAGGAAGCTAAGGAATGTACTGTTGTGGACAGGGTCAGCAGCAAAACTTATTTTATCCACCTTAAAAATGGTGCACCTTAAAAAGTTCAGTATCAGTTTAAGTGTATGCTATATTGAGAAGATTTTAACCGCTTTATATTTCTGTTAGACGGGTTTTTTTCCTGCCAGATATGGCTCCTTACACACCAACCAGACTCTACTGGCAAAAGCAGTAATTTTACCTTGCAGAACACCGGAGTTGCTAGTTTACCGCTGCCTCGATTGGTTAGTTAGTTTGCTTTATCGAGTGGCTTCTGTCTTACATAAACTTAAACTGGTATTGATTTTTTAAATTTTATTGATTTTTTTTTTGGTGGGCTTTTGTTTAATGGCTAAAATACCTTTTGTTTCTGACACTGTCCACAGAAGCTCATTGCTTATCTTCCAAACTATCTGGGACAAACATTTTTCATTATTTTCTGATGTTTCATGGGCCAAATGAGCAATGGAGCAGTTTGTAAATAAACCAATAATGAAAATAATCATTAGTCACATCCCTGTATGTGTGTGTAGAGTGCTTCTGGCCTTATAGTGTATATTCTCTGTTGCTGGCATGGAGTGAAATTTGTGTGTGTGTGTGTGTGTGTGTGTGTGTGTGTGTGTGTGTGTGTGTGTGTGTGTGTGTTTGTGTGTCTAAATGAAATCCAAACCTTTATTCACGCCCCTCTCTGGTTCTCTCCCCCCTCTCTGTGTCTCCCTCTCTGTCTGTCTCTCAGCCCAGGGGAAGAGCAGGAGGCAGAGTGTGTTGTTTTAGTGCTGGCGGGGGCGCTGAGGTGAGGAGGACAGTGACACGTGGAGCTGTCCTGTCAGACATACATTCACTGGCCCTGCCACGCACACACTGAAGGAGCGACGCACACCCTGCCATATAAACACACACAAAGACACACACACTGAAGAAGAAAACACACACACACACACACACACACACACACACACACACAGGAACATGGAAACCACACACACACACACACACACACACACACACACAGGAACATGGAAACCACACAGAAATAAGGCTGAAGAATTCATTCGTAACTTTAAAAAAAGACTCAGTTCAACCCTTGAGACAGAAAACATTTGAAATGAGAGACACGCTGGAAGAAAAGTGGGAGAGTACAAGATTCTCCTTGCTGCTACTACCGCCGCTGTCCAGAAGAGGGCAGCGTTTGGGCTGAATCGAACTTGCTGTATCAGTGAGCTGTGAGGAAGAAAGAGGACTGAAACGTGGACACGACTCGAAGGCAAAGAAAGAAGGAGGAAACTTGTCACCTTCTCTTGTGCTTTCCTTTTTTCTTTTTTTTTTTTGGTTTGGACTTATTATTGTACATAAAGAGACTGCAGCTGTAGAACTCTGCTTTTTCATAACACGCCTCAGCCTGAATCCAAACTCTGAATATTGCACCTCAACCCTGAAATCTTCTTGACCCTTTATGATATGATCTCACACACAAAATCTCTGTCATTCTCTGTCTTTCTGTATCTTAAACACACGCTGATGGCTTACTTGAAAGTTAAGAGTGTGTTGAACAATGGAGTTTACAGAGATCAACTTTAGCACCTTATTGTCCAGTAGAGGTCAGGGTGGCTGTCATTACCTCATCAGTCACTCGAGCAGAGTAGGATGTTAAGTACTTTCTAGATAGTAGAATGAAGAAGAATCAAAGTAACAAACCAAAAAAGAGAACTCACTAAGCGTAGGGCAGACATATTTACCTTAAACCGATGAAATTGGACACTTCACAACACTGCAATTAAAAGCATTTGTCATGTGCTCACATGCTGTAAAGAACACCACGCTGCAAGACGCTCCTGTTTCTGCACACGAGAAGGGCGACCTGTAAGGACGGAGAGGGGTAAAGGAAGTGTACAAATCCTCACCTGCTTAATCGTAGACAACCCCTTCCTTCTTCTTTTGCCTTGACTCAGAAGTCGTCTTGATTTGTCTCGTGGTGTACAGGTGTTGATGTTGAAATGTTCTCTTTTGCACCTGATTTTTACCTCTTTAGATCATGACATTCAACAACCCCCAAAAACCTCTCCCACCCAACCCCACATGCGTTTATTTTTTTCCCCAATCTGTATATATGATCATACTTTTTACTTGTCAGAAGCAATGATAATTCCAGGATGCTGTTCTCAGTCTTTACTGTGTTCCCAACCGGAACAGCGTGGCGACTGGCTGGGGACGTGTTGCACATTCCTTGAGCTCAGGACTTATTGCTAGTGTCGTTTTTGTGGATGCTGTGAGGTACAGCCGGTCTTGTATGTCTCCCCCAGTAGAGCAGAGTATGTCGGATGTGGCCTGAAACTCTTTGCAAAGCTGGTTCAAAGTGTATTTGAAGAAGAGCGAAGAGAAGAAGAATCATTTCTCAGCATCAACATGTCAGTCTTCTGTGTTGTTCTTCTCTCTTCAGTTGAGCATAATATTGCTGTTCAGTGACTACCTTACCCATGTCTTTACTTGTCATCTCTTCATGCATGTTTGTGTATTAAACACAGCTGTTTTAGTTGGTATGTGAAATAGCTGCTGCTGCTGCTGGATAAAGGAATACCTCCAGTTGGTTTAAATCTTGCATGGGACATAGTTTTTTTTACACCAAACCCCATATTAACCTGCTCCTCATTGAGTCTGGACAACTTAAATAGAGGGTATGCACTGACGTCATTTAAATCACTAAAATTAAAGGCAGTTGGACTCGATGCTGATCCTTACAACTTACCAAAGAAACAGTGGTTCATGGACATTGATATTTGGTTAGTAATCAGGTTTCCTGCTACAAGTACCTCATTTTGATGCCAGGGAAATACTCAAAGCAAAGAAGGCATACAAGAGCCTGGATGGTTGGTGGTAACGTTACTTCAAGGTGGGATTTGATGGCAAAATTAAAGTGACAAGGTAACCAAAGGATATTCTGGTTGTCTGTGCACAGGTCTGTACAGATATTTTTATTTTATGACATTATTTGAGAGACATGTTGGCATGCATCAGCACTGATTTTTGCAGTTTTGTCCAAGGCAAGGATGCGCGATGCTAGGGCTGTGATGCTAACTGCCATACTGCGGTCATGTGATGCCCACCGGGTTAAGCTTATTACTGTCATCAGGTCAATCTGTGATCAGTGCATTGATCTATTAATATACCAATGGATTCGCGCTGTCACGCACAAGTCAGGTACACAACCTCTGGTTGACAAACTCAAGCAAATCCTCTGGCATCTTGTGATTGCCAGTGGGCAGCTAACAACATGCTAACTACAAGAGCTAACAACAACAACTGTTTTCAAGACAGAAAATTTAATAAATATCTACAGAAGACATTTGGTGTTGCATTAATCATGATGGATTTATTTTACCACATCGCCAAAAAAGACACTGCAGTTCAAGGCTGGATTACAAATCTTCTGAAAGAGATATGATCACACCAGAGCTGACGTAAAGTTACAAAGTTAGTGTTAGCTATAGCTTAACGTTAGCCTTTCCTGCTCAGCTTACTTCAGGGCTAACCCACAACACTTTTTCAGCAGTTAGGAAATAACAGACAAGACTTCTCTTGGTCTTGAGAAGCTGCAGCATTTGTTAACTGACTCACTACCTTTACTGTACATTTACTGCCAGACTGACAACTTGCTGCTCTGCTCCACTGGCAGCACCATCTACTGCTCGCTATCCTTCACCTGCACGAGGCTCACACTTATGCACTGCCCTATTACTTGAAGAAGCTATGCTACGCTTATAACAGTACGCTTCAACAAGGTCCAATAAATGTAATTATTAAGGCAGTAAACTGCCATCCTACAGGAATATGTTGCTTTGTCACTGCAGTGAGAAAATAAACCCATACTTTAATAGCCCCATGAGATCTTATGCATGTTTGTTTAACAAAAGGCTCTGTTACACGAAACATCAATGAAGAGTGCTGAATATTTAATTGATGAGAAACATTAATCATACAGTATAGAACTTAAGGTATAATTTTACCCACAATAATCCAACCTGATAGAAACTGGATTACAGTTATTTCTGTTCATTTTTAACGATCAGTTTGCTTCTCTTTTCTTTAGCTTTTGGCAGTTTTGTAAAAAGATCACCCAGATTTCTTGTTGAATCTATTTGTACAGTCAATCACACAACAGCTCTTTCCCATTTAGACGTTTTTTGTGTTTTTGCAGCATTCAAGCTGAATGCTAACGGTGCCACCCAGTTGTCTTTTTGTCACTCAGGTGGTGAAACCATGGTGACTCTGCATACTTGGACCTCATGTGCATACCCTCTATAAGATGAAGACAAAACCGTATTCAGCAACAATGTGTTCTGCTGCTGGCTTTGGGACCAGATAGTTTGTATGACAAATCTGACTCAAGCTGTATAGGACAGTTATAACTGTTAATGTAGCCCGTGTAACTGGGCGCAAACACTTAGCAGGACTTGAAGCACTCAGAAACACTGTTGTTTCCTGCTGTTATTACTACTGCCAGAAACAACAGGACCAAAGTCAATCCTCCAAGCTGGTGTTCAAGCACACAACTGTTTCACACACCAATCAGTTGACATGTCAACATGTACTGTATCAATGAGATGGCCTGTGAGTGTAGATTGGAGTTCCCTGTTCCTCAGGCACTGACTGTGGGTCATTTTTGCATCTTTTTTCTGAAATGGATTCAGAAGGAGTGAAGTGATCCTGCGTCTGTGCCTGTCAGAAGGACTACTTATTTACCCAGAGTGTGACAGTATGTAGCATGTACATAGATGATCCCTCACTCTGTATATATACAAAAGTGTACAGGTTTGATACAGCTATTCACACTCTGGCTTTTTTTGCTTTTCTTTAATGAAAGTCATAGCAATATTTCTGTAATCAATAAAAAGCCAAGGTAATAGGATGAGTATGATTGCATTTGTGTTTATTTAGAGAGGGAGAAGTGACTGTGAATGATCAAACTGTGAGACTTGACTTAACTGATGACAGGATTATTTTCTTGCTGTTTAACATGCTGGATCCAAAAGGCTGAAGTGAAGTATCATGTTGCAAAGGAGTATAACACACTGATTATTTTGATTTTTATCGATGAAAGCCATAAAGGTCATATATAGGTGAGAAAGGTCTGTTTGTGTGCGAGGGGTGTGTACCATGTTTGAGCACAGACCTTAAGAAGAAAAGGGGATGTGTACACCTAATAAAAATAATAAAAAAGAAACATGTAATTACTTTTTTTCTTGTCATAAATCTTTTGAAAATATATAATCTAGATTACATTCTCATATACGTCCGTTGTTCACTTTTTAATTTTGGAATAAATAAATATTTACTTGTACTATTTTTTTCCATTAAAGCTGTAATATGTAAAAAAAAAATATAGTTTAAAACATTTTAAAAATAATTAAAATTGTCAACAGAATGTGGAGAAAAATGGAGAAAAACAGCTTTGACATGTCAAAGACTAAATACAATATAAAGTCTGTATATATTGTTTAGCATTGATATCTAAATGCCCATCCTGTCTCATAATACCAGTGTGTACCTCAAGTGGTGACAGTGAGTCACTGTAGCGTCCAGTCTGCCCTCAGTAGAACATTATCAAGGTGGTTTTCTTGTGGCTCCTGGTACACTAGGGCTGACCCCGCCATAACTCAGGTCTCCGGAGGTGGGCGTTGACTGATGCCCTACCTCCCTCTCCATCCTCTCCTGCTTCGTGCCTTTCTTGTCCCAGTCTAAACCTGCCACGTGTTCATTGTCCCCGGCATCAGAGTCCTCATCAGAGCCACTGTAAATCACCGTACTCCCTGTATTTCCTGTTGTCAAACTGGCCTCCGTCAGTCTCAGAGGATGTGTTTGGTCCTGGTCCAGGACTCAATTAATAGGACTACTAGCTGCAGGACTAACTGAGCTAACTAGCTAATGGCAGGTACAGTTAGCAACAATTACTCTGGTGATATGCTGCCCCCTGTTTGTTTGGAGTATGAATTCAACAGGTGGCTACTTATTACATATTGGAAACTTTTTATTGCTTTTTCAGTTTTTGAGTATACACTGCAATTTTACACACAATGTGCAGAAAAAAGAAAAAAAGAGCATATACATATAACACAGGTCATCATCTAACAATATTAATCTATTACCTCTTGTTCATCCATTGAACATAAATGATTACATGATGCACTGAGAACAGGAATGAGGCATATGAATATCAGTTGTCATGATAATAATCTCTACATATCATTTATAAAAAGGGACCACAGATAGACAGAATCTGTCATGATATTTTATTCAAGCAAGAATTCAGAAAACTATACATCTGTGATTATACATTTCATCTGGGTTCAACCAAGTGTGTTTGTGCATGTTTTTCTTACGGCGCTCTATACCATATGTAAGCCTCTTAGCCAAAGTAATCCAGCAACTGAGAGAGAGACTCTAAGGAAAGGAAGATTAGTTAATACTTTCTATGACACTGTGGTATATAATGCATTATAATTGTCTTATGGCGCTGTATAATTATAAGTATGAACACTCATAATGAGTATTGTATGCAATAGAAAATGATTGAGGAAATGATGTGTGACAATTATCATAGCTATAATACACTCTGATCCTTGCAAAAACAAAATATCAGTGAGTGATCAGCAATTACATGGTATTATGATATTTGACCTTGTGAATCATTATAAAATGCTTTATATGTGTTATGGATATTCTTATAAAGTATAATGAATGTTTATGAGTGCTTATAGGTATAATTATACGGTGCTATAGGTAGATTATAACACATTATTAGTATGTCTATAATGCATTATAGATCTGGGCATCATTGATCATTTTGCTGGCACTGTGTAGAGGTTTTAAATGTTATCCATAAACAGAATACACGTGCATACATATAATTTTAGCAAGCTGTGTAAATGTGGATTTGATTCTTTAAAACTCTGAATGTTTCCATGTGAATCTGTCATAACTCCCCACATCATGAGATCAAACAGAATTATACATGAATAACAATATCCATGACAGAGAACAAGACAAAAAAGTTGTCTTTGTTGTCAGAATACATGAAAAGTTGTGACAGCCTCGGCAGGAAAACATAGACAGTTTTGAATACATGAAGAGTCTCATAAGGGAATGGTTTCCCTCTCCCTCATCACAGCTGTTATCCTGGGTGTGTCTTCATAATGTTTAATTCATCTTTCTTTGCACTCCAGAGCCGACGGGTGCTGGATAATGGTTGGCAGCAGTTCTGATGATCTGGTGCTCCCTCAGGAGTGAGACCGTGAGGATTCATGTCCACTTCTATTCTTTTAAAGATTCTTTAGGTGAGATTTTTTGGCTCTTGTTGATAGAAGCAACTGTGGTCTCAGCCTCAGACATTTGTGGGTCTGAGGCCCACGGGTTCCATCCACACAGGACAGTGGGAACAGCATATCCGCGAAACTGTAAACACACACATACATCACACATGGTTGATAACCCTAACCCTAACATCTACTTTTACCAGAGTCACTTTTTACTCAAGTAGCTGTACATTTACTTGCATAAAGAAGGTGTGTACTTTTGCCACCTCTGCTTCTGTCCATATTTTCATGCTATCATTCTTGTGCTCATCCATAGCACATTGTCTCGACTGGTTATGTGCACAGTGTTTTACGTGATGTTGCTCAAGGAGAATCTCAACAAAAGTCACTGGTGTCTAAAAAGTGTATAGGCTGAAAAGAAGCAGAGGAGAAAATCTTGGAATCAGCTGGGGTAGTGAGGGTGGGGCATGAAGGCCACTGTGGCTGCAACACATGTAATTTAATGAAAGGCATAAGGCCAAACTGACATAGCACGGCAGCCATAGCCACGAAAGGGGTGGGAAGAGTCAATAGTGTATGAATATGAATACCTTTTCTTTTCTTTGCTTGTGTGTGTGAATATAAATGTGCATGATGGAGAATTACCTGTCTGTTCATGAAAATATATATGATGGGGTTGTAGACGGTGCTGCTTTTTGCCAAGTAAACAGGTATGGTAGCGATGATGGGGTCAATATATAGACTGGAGTCCATGATGACAGCGAGGGCCATGGCAGCATATGGCAGCCAGGTCACTAGGAAGGCCAACACCATCACCACCACCATACGTGCCACCTGCACCTCCACTCGATTTGTGCTGCCAGCCTCAGATACCTGCAGCTTGGTCACCTAAGAAACCAACATACGAGCAGAAAGACTGTATTGTGATGCTGGTAAAGCAACTAAAATGTCATAATTTTATCAGTGAGTGAACCTGGCTGCCAAACATTTCCACTGCTCACCTGGCGGAGGGTCCACAGGAGTTTCAAGTAAGACATGGTGATAACGGAGAAGGGCACAGCAAAGCAAAAGAAGAAGTATATGATGATGTAGGACATGTTCCCCACATCTCGGTTATACCAGTTCGGGGCGCAGGAGGTCTTGACGCCCTCCAGCTCATAACTTCCCCAACCAAACAGAGGTGGAGTGTTCCACACAAACGACCAGACCCAGGACAGCACCACTCCTGCAACTGCATGTCTGAGGATGGCAGAGATAGTTTGTCACATGCCGGTGGCAGAGAAATCAAATTTTGTACTCTGTATGATGCCGCCAAGAGAAATGTTGATGGTCGCTACTATACCTAGTCTGGAACAGGACAGCACCCATGGGACAGCATACAACTATGTAGCGTTCAACAGAAATGACTCCAATTGTACACAGACTTGCTATACCTGACAAAAGAGAAGGAATTTGTAAAGAATAAATTAATACTCTTGGTTCCCAAGAGTTTGGGAACCACTGGACTAACTTACCAAAGCGCATAAAGTAGTTAAAACTAGCTCCACTTCGACCAGCTACAAAATACTACATATGCACTGATGCATCAGCACTAACAGTCTACGAATGTAATATATAATACGCCATATGTCCCTGCTGAATGAGTGCTTTTACTTTAGATATTTAAATTTAATTATGCAAAATATGCCAAAAATATTACTTCATTAATAAATTATGGATTATTTTTACATTGCTGCATTGCCACTTATACTTAAAGGGAAAATTTGGCACTTTTCATGGAGATGTCCCGTCAGTGTTGAGGCAATAAATTTATCAGTGTGTGTTATATTGGTGAATCCTGCTCATGGAGACGGACCCACAGTGCCAACATGTCTCTAGGATGCATTGCATGTGAACTTCTGACACCCACAGTGATGTTGATGTGTGTCACCACTTATAGCCTATAGCTATTACTTTGTTGGTCAGAACATAGTGTTAGGTAACAAAAATACTAAACTACCATGCTCCCTTGCAACCCATGGTCAGAGACAAGAGATCCAAGCTGAAATAGCCTGTGGATCTTTATTAACACCAACTACATTACTGTGACATCACTGGATGCAGGAAGAACAACACATTTTGCAGCATTAAAACTCTCCGCCGCCTTAGAAAATATAGCAGAAAATGTATTGCTTCAACTGACAAAATTTACCATCAAAGCTGACTGGACATCCACATGAAATATGCAGAATTTCCCTGTAAGTAAAGGATATGAGTACTTGTTCCACCACTGTGGGGGAAAAAATATCAAACAAATTTGGAGCAGTAGCATTTTAACATGCAAACTTGACTTTTGGAAAAAAAAATGCTGGTTATAAATTGACTCACCAAAAAAGGCCACAGCAAAGCCCTCTAACACGCAGCCTACACGTCCCAGGCTGAAGTATCCCATGGCACTGGTTACTGTGGTGGGCAGACCTCCAAACACAGCACAGCCCAGGTCACATATGGCCAGGTTCACCAGGGCGTAGCTGAGTGGCTGTCTGAGCCGTCTGTGTTTCATTGTCACCACAATCACCAGGACGTTAAGGAGAATCCCCGCCACGGAGAAAACACCCATGATGACGGCCAGTATTGTGTAGCCAGTCCGAGACAGGAGCTCTGTGTCCACTGAGGAGTTTCCGTGTAAGACAAGAAGCTCCATTTTGCTCAGTGTAGATTGGGTGACTCAAACAGATCCGACTCAAGTCCCAAATATTCTTCACGAAATTGAAAACAAAAGAAATGTAAATAGATAGGTGGCCAATGTAAAAATCAATTTAGTAATCCAACAACATCAGCAACTGATCTTTCTGTTGCTGCATGTTTGCTGCTCTGGTGCAGCTGCAGAGAGGAGAGGGAGATGAGACCCTCTTAATAAGCCCAATAAGAGGAGAGGGGCTCCTGAGCATGACATTTAATTCTTGAAAACCAAATCCGTAGATCCGGATTTGGAACACAATAATTCTGTCTAATATCCTGTAAGACTGCACTTTCCATGATTGCTGGGTTTACAGCTGCTCCTGAGTAATGAAACATTCAGTAACACAATATGGTTTTTAGGATCAGAATTAAATGCATATCTGTTGTTTAAAGCCATACTATGAGCTTTAGAGTTGGTTAATACCACATATGCACTGAATTATGCAACACATAGAGGCTCAACGTTAATTAAGAGCAGCACAGAACTGCGTTTAGATTAACTAACATAAGTCAGACAAGCAAACAAAATAGGGCCACTCTTAAAAAGGTAACTGGTCTTGAATCAATCCTCACTGAGGACGTTCAATTAACGGTTTGCCTGCAAAAAGATTCACACGTGATACAGGTGCGAGCAAATGGCATATTAATTTTATCCCTGTTATTGTCCCTCTTTTTCTCCAGGTCAGAGGTAAAGGTCAGAGGGGATGTTGAAGACTGATTGTATTGCTCAAGAACACTGTAACAGGGTAAACACTTCAGCATCCTAATCGTAATTGGTAACAAGATACTTTTATAAATGTTTGAGGGTCTTTTATGTCTTCAATTGATACAAAGTGAGGACAGGGGGTACGTGGGGCACACGCTCTACCAACTGAGCAACCAGTATACCCCGATCAGAAACTCTTTGATATTTGTGGCCATGTCTGGCTCCCTCTTTCAGAGCTCCACAAGAAAAAGTCTGACCAAATATTTTCTGAAATGTTTCGCAACAGTGCTTGATAAATTATTGATGTTTCCTTGAAAGGTTAAAGATGTCCAGTGGTCCGTCAGCTCAGCCACATCAAATAGAAGTGGACTCCATATTTGTGGTTTGGTAATGAGCACCACATTCTACTTCATACTTCAACAGTCAACAGCCACGCTTGCACCTTTGTGAGGCTGCACTGGGGACACTGGTGCTTTGACTTAATGTTAATGTCAGCATGCTCACAGTAATGATGCCAACATGCCATGGCTAAGCAGGTGTAATTTTTCCCTTGTCCACCAGAGGGGGTAGGAAGTCACCAGTGTGCAAGTCACAAGCAAGCCACAAGTCCTAACATTCAATTGTTAAGCAAGTCCCAAGTTTCTGTGATGACAATTAAGCAAGTCAGGTCAAGTCCCTGCTATAAGTCAAGGAAGTCAAGTATTTGCTCAGGTCACTCATGTCACAAGACACAGTTCTGATGATCTCCCTTCACTTCCCACGTTTAGAAAAGTTAAAAGACAGTGATTATAAAATTAGTTTTATTTTCAAAATGAACAAAAACTGTTTCAACCTGCCCGTATAATTCTTACTGATGTTTTGACATTTTGTGGCAGTCAATAACAAACCCCCAAAATGAACAATGATTATTGCTAGTTTGTGACCTCTAGTGGGCATTGTAGTCATGACAGGAGAAGTATAAAGAGCAAGAAAGTTTAAAACCAATGCAGATCTTTTACAACTGAGACAGTCAAACAGTAGAATTTCACAGTTGTACAAGTTGTTCCACCAAGCAGTCAAGTTGCAGTTTACATCCATATCTCATTATCATTATGTCATTATGTTTAAAGGAGCATTCTTTGGACAAGCAAACAGGAAATCCAGAACATGTATCTCAGTTGGGTTTTTTTATAGCAGTTTGTGACACACAAACTCTTCTGCTCTGTGCTTTAAACAAACTAAATAGCCAACAGTTTGAATGACTGGTGTAGAGATACGTGCATAAAAGAAAAGCTCACATTTGTGGCCGGAGGAAGAAACACACCTACTTTCAAACATTATTTTGAACATTTGATATTAACATTTTTCAGATGTGCACAAATATCGCAATGCTTTTCAAGAGGGCGATTAAATGAATGAAAAGTCACTTCTTATCCTAATTTGCAAGGGTTCTAGTGCTAAATTAAATTGAATGACAATGAAGATGAAGATGAGAGCTATGATGCACTGATGACAAGCCCAATAATTTATCGTGCTTAAGTGTTATAGATCATGAAATTATTCACTCTCACCGACCTCATCGCAGTACTTTATTAATTATCTGCAGAACTAAGTTAATGTTTACTGTCAGCTGTGTTGTCTTGATGGTTTAGTGGTCCCCTACTGAAACACTGTACTTAAAGGGATATTTCACTCCAAAATAATAATAATAATAATAATAGTAATAATAATAATAATAATAAAAAACAACAACAAAAAACAAAAACAAAACAACAAACAAAAACAAAACAACAACCAAAAAACAAACATGTTTTCCCTTAGCCTGTAGTGCTATGTATCCCACTAAATTGTTTTGTTGTGAGTTGAATTACTTTCTCTCTAGTAGAGAAAAGTAGTTCTGGTAGATTATACTGCAGAGAGAAAGTAGTTCCTATATAGAACTGCTCACAACAAGGGATGTGGATTATCTTGAGAAACCATTTTTTGGACAGAGACATTGGTTTTGAAGTTTTCAAATGTCACATAATTTTTTTTGTGTTTGTGTGTGTGTGTGTGTGTGTGTGTGTGTGTGTGTGTGCTTTCAGCACCTCAAGTTGAGTACCATTTAGTCCCACTATATTGGAGAGGCAGGCAAGCATCTTTACAAAACTCTGCCACTCACACTAAACCAATCTACATGGATTTATAGCACTACAGGTCAGGGGGAAAGTATGTATTTTTTTAATTTTGGGGTGACCTGTCCCTTTAAGTACAATTTTGAGATATTTGTACTTTACTTAAGTATCTCTATTCTAAACACTACATATCAGAGGCAAATATTGTACTTTTTACTCCGCTACATTTGTCTGAGAGCTTCCTTTCTTCCTGTCCAGTGAAAACCATATATTTCTAAATTAGGTTATTTTATTTATAGAAAATCCTCCTCCTTGGTTAGGTTTTAAATACAGGACTTTTTATTGTAATAGAATATTTTGTTGATTTTACTCAAGTGTTGACACAGTCATCATGGACAATATGTGATGAATCCACTTTACAACCAAAGGCAGACTGTACTTCTAAATAGTGACACTAGATGTCACTATTGTACAACAGGAAGACATGACCACACAGTATAAAGTTTTTGGCTTCCACTAGTTTCATCTCAAGAAAAAAAGAAAAGAAAAGAAAAAGAAAAGAAAAAAAAGTCAGGTAATTTCTATGGCAGGTCTGTCTCATGCATATTTTGACAACACAGTGACATTACTTTTAAATAATAATAATAATAATAATGATAATAATAATAATAATAATAATAATAATAATAATAATAATAATCGTTATTATCATTATTATTATTATTATTATCATTATTATCGTTATTACCATTAGTAGTACTAGTAGTAGTAGTAGTAGTAGTAGTAGTAGTAGTAGTATTATCTGACATGTTATTTCCGTTAAATGATTGAGTTTATCGTCACTGTGCAGATCAGTAAAAAGATTTACATCTCCTGGCGTCACTCTATCCTCTCCTCCAATAATCAATCCAATAATCACTGCTCTCTACTCGTCAGCGGGTTTTGGCCCACAATCCATCGCGCGGTCAATGGGCCTTGAAATCACCGTTTATGTGGCTCGAGGCAAAACAATAGCGACATGAGACCCTCACTGTGAGACCAACGGCACTGCTGGCGCATTAATGGCTGATCGAACATGCAAAATGAGGGGGGGAAAACACCACCCAACAAAGTCTTCCCGAAGTTAAACACAACAGAGGTTGGATATAGAAGAGCTTTTTTATTATTTCGTGTTTGAAATGTTAATAGATGCTGTCAGCCTGCAGCCTGTTCAGCTGCCAGCTGATTGCTGATGAGTCTGCCGAGCAGACAGCTCAGTTTAAGGAGATTAGCAGGGCCTCACGTTTTCCTCATCATTTGCAAGAATAATCCACCACAAGAGGCTAATAATAACAACAGGACGATCCTATAGACTGTGTCTGCTTTCAAATAGATTATCTACAATATATACTGTAACTGGGAAATTGAAAAATCCTATCCTATTTATATCTATTAATGTATATCTTCAACTGTGCAATGCTGACCTAACAGGACAAAAACTTTGTGCAATTAATCCACTGTTTAATATACTTGTGAAATAGGCCTATTAATAATTCAACGGTACAACTCTCTGGTATATACACTAGTATCGATACTGCATCAATACTGCATTTATAGTGTACACTTCAATTAATGCTCTTATTTATAATATTCCTGCATTTTAACACTTATTTATTGACCCATTTTCAGCTTGTTGTTTCTCTATTGTTCAGGTACACTGTAAAAAAAAAATCATACAGAAATAGTCAACTAATTCTAATTCTTATTAACTATATTAACATGAACTAGTATTTATAGGATTTATTTTCAGAAACAAACTTATAAACATGAGCTGAAAGGATGTACTGTACAGAGTTCAGTCAACTCATTAAATTAAGTTTCTAAAGAAACATGATCAGCATATTAGCAGACTTCCCAGCATGCACTGTTTGAGAGTTAAAACTCTTTGTGTGAAAAGAAGAACTTACTTTTCAAACTGAGAATTTGTAAAATGAAATCAAATTTGTTTGACTACTTTTATGGCAGCCTGGACACTTTAAAGTTAAAGCAAATACTTGATTGTTACAGTGTACACTAATATGCATGTTTGTACATATTTCGTATTTCTACTTTTTCTGTTTTCTATATATACTGCATATTGTTTGTAGAATAATGCACATATTTCTACATACTTCTATGACTATTTCTATTTGTCTATTTTTCTTATAATTGTCTATGCTTATATATTTTTATTCTTAGTCAGAGCAGCTGTAACAAAACGCAACCCAATTTCTCCCTGGGGATCAATAAGGTATTTCTGCTCCTAATATTGATATGCAGGTGTCTGCATAACATGTCTGAAATTAATTTTCAAAATTATTAGACCCTTAATTGGAAAATTTACCATCATCATTTTCCCTGTCTTTCATT